>CAIGRB010169802.1:1044-39193 GCA_903798255.1 Fraxinus quadrangulata | reverse complement strand
CCATAAAGCCATTTTTTTATTTTAACTTAATCGACAATATATTTATTATTATATCATTTTAAGTTTTTTTAAAAAAAAATTGAAATCGATCCAAATTGATATTCATATCGTGAAATATCGAATCAAACGAAAAATTATAGGAAAATAAAGTTTGAAAAAAGAATATTGGATTGAGGTTGAGATTGAAAAGAAACATAAACAATAACGACTTTACGTTTCACAATTAATGTAAAATTATTTTGATATTTAAAATTGATCGATCATATATTTATCATGACCGCACTTCAAATTTTGATACTTAAAAATTTATCGATCATATATTTATTATGGCCGCACTTCAACATTTTCAACATTTTAAATAGTTTAAAACGAATATTTGTAACTTAAAATACTGAATCATATTGTCCTCCCTTGTGCTACGATTTGAAACCATTCGGATGAAATAATTGTTGATTTTGCTGCAAGGGGTGCTTGCTTCAATATTTATAGAGCCTTCCATAGGCGATGAATATTGTCCTCCCTTTTGATTTTGAAACCTTCAATCTGCTCGACGTAAACTTCATATTGAATTTCCCCATTTTGAAATGTTGATTTTAGCTCCATTGTGAAATGTTTCAACTCTTGCAATTGAAGCGAATGTCTCCGTAAAGTAAATTATCGAATGTTGAGATATACTTAATTTGGCGACTAGCTTTGTATTTTTGAATTGACTTATGTTCATTGTATTTGATTTTATAAACCAATTTCACCCCAATAGTTTTTCTACCTTTTTGGCAAGTCAACACGCTCCCGACGTTTCGTTTTTCTCAATGGTGGACATATCTTCATTCATTGGTTTTTTCCAAACTCTTATCTTTCTAGGTTTCTCCAAATGATTGAGGTTCACAAGAGAATAAGGTTTTTTCCAAGACTTAAAAAGAACATAGATAGATAAATATTTCTAGAATTATTGCAATTGATAAATGAATTTCTTGATGAATTAATGCATTTAATTGGGTTATTGTAAAAACTTTTTTAATTTTCGGAAGCTTCCACGATTTTGAATATGTTAATATTTAAAGAAACACGAAGAAAAAATCGTTTATTTCTAATTTCATACCGATTAAGAAAATGTAATTAATGTGATTGAAAATATAAATTTATCTTTACATTTTTGCTAACACATCCTTACATTAAATAATAGTTTAAAGAGTAATTATATTTCCACAACAAATTTTTATATCTACACCATATTTTAATTGCAAGAAAGGTTTTCAATATTTGCTTTATTTTTCTTTTATGTCCTAAACTTTTTTCTCGTCGCATTGTTATAATTAAAACGTGCGTAGTTAACAAAAATGTGGTGTAAATATATTTACTTTAATATAAATATGATTAGTTTATATTTATTGATAATAAGGTGCATTAAATAGATGCTTATTAAAAAAATAAAAAATATTAATACTTTAGATAAGAAATACGACCTATAATTTGGGACAGACGAAAAAGGAAAACAAGTGTATCTTTTATGAGACGGAGGGAGTAATTCATAATTGAGTTTTTTTATAAAAAAATGAGCAAATTTAAAATAATTGACATTTTAGATGAGGTTTCACTATGCGGTCCACCATTAGACAAACCCTTGCTGTTACTGTTCTGCCCTCACCAAAGCCACCAGATCCTGTTCTGACATTTAATGCATGTGCTCTGGTTCTTTCGCATCTCTTCTACATCCTATTGTGGCCAGGGATTATCCTTATATCTTACTATGAACAAGGAAGTTTGTCATTCAATAGAGCTTTGATAACAGGAAATGAAAACAAAAGAGATAGCTATCGACGGAACAAGAAAAGTGAATTATTTTGCTAGGATATAATTGCTTTGAATCCTGTAGTAGATGTAGCAACTAATAGAAAGGAACAATGAAAAAGGATTCATGTAGTTGACCCTAAGTTTATCGAGAATTTGGCTTAATTTGTTGTTGATGAAAAATAAAAAAGGATGGCACCTTTGGTTTCAAAGGCATTTATGAAAGAAAAAATATGAGCGAATATTGGACCCAACTACAATCATTGCCAAAGTTGCCAAATACCATTTCCTATGAACAAAAACAAAAATTTGAATAATAGAAGGAAGATTGTGAAATATAAAATACTTGCAATATAAGAAAACCTTCATGAACGACCCAAATAAACAACTAGACATATCAAATAACAATGAAAACTAAGTGTCCAAAGGAATGGTTCACCATCCTATGACATGATAATTCATTTAAATAGACAAATTCTACATTAATGTCAAGCATGTCTAAATATCCAATACCGAATGATGGTTATTTGCAGTTGGGGAATGATGCAGAAACTCAAAAGGCACAAAACAAAAATGTCAATTTGCTTTGCGCATGAGCTTATATCACAAAGAATTGGGCCCCATCCTGCACATTAATTGTTCTAACGTAGTAAGACAAGTAGGACAACGTGAACACGTCATTACCCTAAGATTTGCTTACGACAAAAAGTAGTGCCGTGACTTGTCTTCCCAAAACCACCATGTTAGACAACAAATTTTTTGTATGTTTCATATAAAGATGAAATCCAGGGCGATGGGGGCATATACTCCCATATAATCCATTGTTCATGGGTCTCGACCATCTAAAATATAACAAATCATATCATATCAAAAGGCTAGGAGCATAGTAACAAAAACATTAAAATAGGTATGCAATCAAAGTCAAAGATTGTTCTTTTGATGAATCTCTTCTATGTGCAAGTACCGAGCCCAAAACATTCAATTCAAGCAAACTAAATACCTAAAAATTGTTGGAAAATTAATTAATAGTCCATAATAATATTCAAAGTTACTAATTCGACTTTAAAATCATCTAGAGGGGGTGAATAGCTGAATAACGCGAAATTAAACTTATCAATTAAAAGCAACAAGTTACTTTTAGAAAACCTAGTAGACTCGTCAATTAATTCCTGCAATCCCAAGACCCGCTGGAACGTGCTGCACTCACACTTACTCCAAATCTTCTGGAATTGTCTATCTCCTGTGGATCACCAAAAACACATTATTCTTTTACTCTTCCCGTGTTTCTGGTCCAACCTCCTTCAATTTTCAGCAATATCTGAAAGCTATTGAGAAAATGCATTTCTGATTATGTTTAGAAAGTTGGTGTTTTTAATTATATGAATTTGATGTTTTTCTTAAACTTCTTGTTGATTGATTTCAAGAATCAAAAGTTTAATCTCAATATTTGGATGTGTTCTTGGGTCTTGGATTAATGTAAGGAGGATGTAAAATAATGAACAACCATACACAAAAACGTACTGGGTATTGGGTATTTATAATAAGAGGTTTTCAGGTAGTGCATGATAGATAGAACTCTTAAAAAACGCAAACTAGGATTTCACATATAACACTGCCACTCGAGCGCCAGTCTAGCGACAGACAAGCGGGAGGTGTGTCGCTCGAGTGATAGGCAGGCGACAATGATTTTGCTTTTTCTGCTCGAGCATCAGCTAGGCAGGTTAGTGTAAATTTGGCAACTCTTCTCCTTATTCGTACTCGAATCCAAATACTCCTAATTTATCTATACAAGCCCAAAAAAACTCCTTAACTTTTACAACTCTTTTATATCAGTCTTATTCTTTTATAATAAATTTTTTGTCTAAAGAATTGTCAATACAACATAAATCCTAACAAATATGTTAAAGTTATGCTCTTCCACAAAAGACATCTAAAAAAGTTCCCCAGTTATGAAAAGGCACTGAGAATGGTTGCGTCACTATGAACAAACACAAACAAATCAATAAATGCTTTGCCTTTTCATTTGATTGAAAAAAATTGTGACATGGAAAACATAGTTGTCTATTTATTTCTCCACATATTCATGCATAAATCATAAATTTTGTATCCCAGCAATCAAGTAAAATCTCTTACAACATACTTGGACTAAATTTTGCCAAGGGCTTCATATATGGTGCCGGCAATTTAAAGTGATTCTACTTCGAGTGTTGAATCCATCTCTATTCCTGGGTCATGTAATTGGCAAATATTTCAACTACCATTCACTAGAAACTCAATGCTACCCCTCTAATGTGTATTCTACGACCAGCAAAAAAACTAATAAATTGAATATGTAAGTATTTTAGGGAGACAATATCCTTTTAAACACACCAAGATTCTGATTGAGCATTTCAAATGTAATTAATACATGGAAAGTAAAAAGCTAAAAAAAATAAATAAATAAAGGATCCAGTCTTTATTAGAAAATTAAAATTTATTTCACGAGGAGCAAAGGTTCAATCTTCTGTGGTAAATTGTAACTAAACAAGAGAAAATAAATTAAACCAAATAGATTTGAAGAACTTACGCGGCGAAAATGGTTTGACTGTTCTTCTGGGCACAAAAGGATTAACGGATATATAATCGAGCAAAGCAAATGATGGGGAAAGCTTTTTATTGGTCACTTTTCTTGATTCTAACGAATGGGTAGTTTGAAAAGCCATGACTTGCCTTTTGCTATTACGAAATCTTGAATTCCATATTTTACAAAGTTTTGGTTCCAAGGGAGTTTTACATTTTTATATAAAAATCTATTATCATATACCCTTGTTTGGTAGCTATTTTTGTGGAGAGAATGCAATTTTTTGGTTGATGTGATAATATATAGTTTAAAAAGAAGGAAAAGTTATTGATGTGATGAAAAATATTATTTTATTGAGAAATATACAATGAAAAATGAGAAGAATAATAAGAATAAAAAATAAAATGTGCAATTTTGTTTTAGACACGAGGTTAACAATATATTTGTATTGTCAAATAAAAGAAAAAAAAAGTTATTTTTGTTGTATTTCAATTTGATTTACACGCAAAAAGATATTCTCCATTTTATTATTTTTTTACACTATTGTCCATTGTTTATCAAATTCGAAAATTTTCAAATCAAATCGCATTTTCTAACCTGACAATGATATGCACATGGCAATTGACATTTTCGTCTATCAAAAGAATAAATTAATAAAGAAAATGATAAGGTCCAATTAAATGATCCATAGAATGAACCCCAATTAAAGAATGGGCAACTTACAAAAATACCATTAAAATTAACGGTCTTTTGAAAAATCATATGAAACATATTTTGGAAGTAAAAAATATCGTATAAAATTAATTGTCACTTTTTTAATAGAAAAAATGACACAATCAAAAAAAGTGACCCGGTGTCACTTTTGAAAGTTAAGTGTTACTTTTTTAATAAAAAAATGACATGCAATGTTACTTTTATTTTAAAAAAAAAATGATTTTTGTCATTAAAAAAATGATAGAAATTTTAAAGAATTGACAAAAAAAGTAACAAACATTAAAAAAGTGATAAAAATTTAATAAAAAATAACAAACACTAAAAAAGTGATAGAAATTTAAAAAAGTGACAAATACTCTAAAAAAAAAAGGGACAAAAATTGATGAGTGTATTGTTTTCATGATTACCTAGCCTTGATTCCCGTTTTCCAAACATTCTGGACAAACTTCTCATTTATGCTTTGCTCAGTCCATTGAGACATTGTCACTGAAGGAACTCCCAAATTCAATGCCTCCAATTTATATTTCCTAGTTTTTACATAGAAGACACAAGTAAAATTCTCCAATTCACTAACTTCATCATTATTCCTCATATTTACCTCTGCCTTCTTTCTGATTAAAGAGAAAAAATAGGTCTTAAACTTCACTGCTCTTTTCCACTCGCAAACATTCTTCAAACTTCAACATGTAAATTGAACAAAATCAACTCCAACTTCACCAACTCAAAATTTCTGCAATCCTACCGTCTTCCCTGAGGCAAAGCAGATATGCCAACTGCTCCACTTAATCACCACACACCCAGCTGACCAAAGTTCCCCATCGACATCACCACACACCAAAAGTTAGAAATCGAGAACACACCAAGGAGATGGTGGGGTATGTTTTCACACTTATGCGATGTGATTTTTTTGGTCTGTGATGTCAAGGCCATTGTAGAAATGGATTTTATCAGAGTTAAAATCGTCGCCATCTTCTTATTCCGACGAGTTCCAGTGACGATAATTGTAGTAGTAGTCATATGGGCTTTTCTCGTAGAGGTTGAGCAACCCGATGGCAACTCGCATAGCTCTGGGAATTTTTGGCAGTTTTAGAACGTAATTAATACATTCTTAAATGCTTTAATTAACTGATAGGGCATTAATCAAAGATGTATTTTTTTTATGGCTGTGGGCCTAATTTCCCTTTAAAGAATTTCAATGATGGATTCAAATAAAATCATGTGGAAGCCCAAGACAGAGTTATGCAATGGAAGCCCATCATCACCCAAGTCTGATATACGCCCAAATAGTGGAAGCCAGTTTGTCGCTCAATCTTGAAAGGCGTCCAAGTAACAAAGAACTCCCATCGCTCCAGCCTGTAAGACGCTCAAGATCTGGGCGAGGGTAATGTATTAGTATTATTTAAAACGACAGACAATTTATTGAAACGGTTCATCAACGATCCAAGAATCCCGATCGTACGCAGTTAAATAATGAGAGAAGTGGCAGCGGTTATAAGCAATTCCTTGACGAGTCACCCATCATGAAGAAATTGGGTAGTTATAGGACGACTAACAGTTTTCAAATTGTTTTACAAGGAAATCTGTCACAAGAAGTATAAAGAGACAGAAGACATAGAAGGAAGTGATCAAATCAATCAACTCTCGAACAGAGAAATATGTAATTTCAAATCCTTTATTTTCTTGTCAAACTTACGAGTTACTTCGTGTGCTTATACTCCTTGGAGGCGTTTCACTTCTTGCAACTTGTAATCTTCATAAATAAAGCACATCTCGTTGGAATTTTGTCTCAAGAGATTTGTTCCTTACAAAATTGTCCGAACCTTCTTTTAATTGTTAGCGACTTCCGCGTGAAACAATTTGACATTCCCGACGAGACATTGGTGTTTGAAGATACGAACGGTGAAACAATATGCCTCAGAAAACCTTTGACAATGAGCCAGTAGGCCAAGGAGTAGTTCAGTCTGCGGTTGAACGATACGAGGAGCAGTAAACTACTTCGCAATCAGAAGGGCAAAGTCAAAGTCGCTATGAGCCAATGACATAGTGGAGTCCTCGAACCATGCGCGCCTTGCTTGGTGAAATAACGCAAGACGTCGTTGAACAGGTAAACTTAGAAAATGTTCATAACATGGAAAATTTTACTCGAAATGGAAACATACATTATGACAACATGGCCAAATAACTGAACACTCTGAACGAAATCATGATTAAGTTGGTAAGCCAAATTTGTCAACCACTCATGCTAAATATAGGGAACCACTTTCAAGACAGGATGATTGTGGGATATATCTCCCCCATCCCGGGTCTTAATCAAGGAATAAAACCACCATTTGGATCGTCGACTTCAAACCAGGGGGGTAGTGGAATGGTAAACTTGAATAGTGGTAATGGAGTGTCAAACTTGGGGGGTAATTCAAATGCAAGAGACAATGTCCAAGCCAATGGACAGAATACCTCGCGTGTTAATGATGATGGAAATACTCAGGCAAATGGTAATAATGGTTTAAACAACAGCGTTTTTGCCGCGAACCAAGGACCAAACGTTAAGCCCCAGCAATTCCACCAATGAATCAACCTATAGGAATCACATATGATCCAAATGATATGCCGGGAAATCAAATTAGAGAATAATGCAGGATCAGATGGTTTTTGGGATGAGTCCTTTTATCAGGCCAACTTACACAAAGTCATATCTTAAATGGGTAGATCAAACCTATCCGTGGCCCAGAGGGTACAAAGTACCAGAGTTTTCGTTATTCACTAGTCTAGGAGAGGTTTTCACCTTAGAACATATATGGCGATTCACATTGCAATGTGGTGAAATAACTGATTATCACAAAATGAGATTATTCCCTAGTTCATTAATAGGGGTAACTTTCTCATGGTTCATTAATTTGCCAGTAAATTCGGTCCAAACATGGCAACAACTAGAACAATTGTTCCACGCTCAGTTTTACAAGACTGAATCTGAAGTTACATTGGCTGATTTGATGAATTTACGTCAAATGTCAAACGAATGGGTAGAAAGTTTCATTCAAAAGTTCAAAACAGTTAGGAGCAAATATTTTGTGCTTCTGCCTGAGAAGGAATTCGTCAAGATAGCTCAAAGTTGTTTGAACTTTGATTTAAAAAAGAAATTCCAGAACAGAGAGTTTCCTGACTTGTTTTAGTTGAGTGCTAATGTGATTAGGTATGAGAGTCTGATAAGAGAAGAGGAACAGATAAAATTTTTTAGCAAATGGACTTATTATAGAGACCCAAATTTTGACGTTCATACTCTTAATGACGAATATTATGATCAGACAGAAGTATATCTGTCCGAAGTAATTAAGGGAGATGCATATACTTGTCATATGATGGCCAAATTTAGAGCATTAAAGAACGAGCATGTAAAAGACGAAAACAAAAAGGTTAGGATATTCTCATTTGATGTGACCAAGGCCGACCTTATCTTTGACAAATTGTATAAGGATAAGCAGATAAAATTAAGCGACAAGCATAAATTGTCGACCCTAAATTAAGGGTAAAAAATATTGTAAATGACATAATGCATGATCACATATGACTAATAATTGTCTGATTTATCGTCATGTGTTAGAGGATGTCATTGAGTCAGGACGAATCACGTTTGAGGTTAAGAAGAAAATGGTAGTGGATGAAAATCATTTCCCACAACCACTTGGGGGTGAATATGGTGACAGTTGGTTTCAAAAATAAGTTGCCAAAATTCAAATTGGTAATAGATGATGAAGAGGAAAATGCTAAGTCACATCCCAGTGTTTTTGAGCTTATAGGAAAGGAACCTGAAAAAAGCGAAGACATCTTGTGAGCCAGGTGCAAGGGAGAAGTGAACAATAATATGGAAAGATCAGAAATATGGCAATATCACCATCGCCCTAATATTATTCCAAAATTTCCAACTTGGTAGAGGACGGGGTGTGCCATCCTATGGGGGACTGTCTTTCGAAAGGCAGTTCATTCCGATAAACTACGGAAGAAAATTCAGGCCGCAACCTCGCCAACCCAATATATGGCATTCATTCCATCATGATGCGGGAAGGGGTCATACCCTCTAACGAAATTACCAGAACCCAACAAAGGCGTTTTCAATAGAACTATGGACGAATAATAAGACAGCAACAAGGATCGTCGCGTCCAAAGACGCCTAAATTTCTCGAGGTGGCAAACAAAAATGTTCTGAAAAGTGATAAAGAGGGTAGCATGGGTGAATCAATGGAAGAATTATCAGAAAGTTCTTCTGGGAGATCAAAGTTTGAGCAGGGAGAGAGACGAAGATGAAAGAGATCCAGGGCAACCCTCACTCTTCAATTTGGTACCTTACGTCCCGTTATGGCTAATAATTATCTACTAGCCAACGAATTCAAAAATAAAGAAAGTGAAGAGGATGAAATGGAAGATGATGAGGAAGAAGCGTGTGTGCTGGAATGTGAAGAAGGCCAAATGTCTCAACAGGTATGTGATCAAGAAGAGGACGATGACATGATCGACATTGAAGAAGAAATTGACTTAGATGCAGAGAAGAAAAGAAAAAGAGTGTCGTGCAACACTTTACTCAAGCAACTGCATCAAGAAAGCGTCCGAGAGGTAGATTTGTTGGGCGAACCATCTGGGCGTCCTTTTGATTATTATGTATTATACGGAATGTCCAAGAAAAATGTGAGGGTGTCTTGCTCTGAGAAGTATGGGTCACCTCCAAGGATATTGCTTCCCCCTACAAATTGGATAATCAAAGAAGAGACCTTAGAAGAAAGTAAGGGAGAAATTCGGGAAGCAAAAACTCAAGGTGAAATAGTGCTCGTAGATTTGTCACGAGAGATAGAAATTCAAAATTGATGATTTGATGTGATGGATAACGGTCATATTTTTCATTTTTATGGATGAAAAATGAGAAACAAATAGAGGCTAAAATTGTTTATCATAATTTATATATTTATCTATTCAAATAGAAGATTTTAAAGGACATATAACGAGACATTCCACTCATTCTCGTTTACTTGTTCACATGTACAAAATGCAAATTGATGTAATATTGATGATTTTGATACGGTGTTTTGTTATTAGTTTCAAATATTACATGTGTAACGATACAATTGAAAATAAAAAATGTAAATCAATCCATATCCTCCCCCCCCCTCCAAAAAAAAAAAAAGAACAAATATTTTGTTATATAGTTTGAATTTTTTTTATTTTAAAATAATAAATTACAAAAGAAATTGCAATGAAAATCACGAGGCCTTTCTCACGAGAGTGTGGCATGTGTCCTCATGCATGAGCATGACATTTGTTATTTTTCTTTATTTGCAATTTTACCATTTCCAATACCAAAACCTCCATTCTCATCACAATTGTTACAATCTGGAAAAAGCAAAAAAAAACCTATTCCAGCCTACATTCATTTCGCTCAGTAAGCTCTCTCTATCTACGTTTTTCACTACTTTTGTCAGGGAAAATCATTGTTTATTTTTATTTAGATTAATTTAAATTTATCTTGTGATTTTATTTTTTTTCACAGATCTGAGTTCAATAACCCAAAATTTGTGCCTCTTTTTTTCGTGTTGTATTTTGGGGCGTTGTGCGTCTGTTTTCATTTTCTGACAGACTATATGGGCAGATTTGTTTACTGATAGTTGTATATTCTTGCAGCGTTTGTAATTTGGACTGTAAAATGTACTAAATTTACAGTTTTGAATTCCAGGTAAACACATTCATGTGCCGAATTTTGTGGGTTTTTCATTGTTTCGCAGTTTAGTGATTCTGTAAAAAAGATGGACGGAAATGGTAGTATGAATTTGAGGAATTGGGGGTTTCTTGAGAGGGCAACCACTCCACTCAAGAGCCATTTGGGCCTCCAGTTAATGTCATCAATGGCTGAAAAGCCCCTTTTCGGTGGTGATGTTCATGACCACCACGATGTCATCCCATCGGGTGTTATGGCTTCAATCAATGGCGGGCCATTCCACCACCATCGTGTTGGTGGGATTTCTGAGTCCCACATTCCCATTGACTATACAAGGGAGAATTGGATGAATCACGGCAGAGAAAAGTATGTTAATAGCTTGCCCGGGAACCAACACCATGGCTATTATCAACTGAATTATGGGCTTTTACCTGTGGCTTCGTCAACTCATTCCATCCAAATGCCCCAGCAAATTAATATAGCAAAAAATGAAAATGTCATACCTCAGATGGAAGAGGTAAGCAAGGAGGGAGAGAATGGTGGCAATGATGGTGCTCTTAATAAGAAGAGAGGAGGTGGAAAAGTGCCAAAGTCTCTTGCCAAGGAGAAAAAACCTAAGATTAGAGCACCTAGGGCTCCCAGAGAAGTGTCTAGCCCTACGGTTCAACGGGCACGGGCTCCCAAGAAACGGGCTGAAGTCGTGATCAATGGAATCTATATGGATATTTCAGGGATCCCTATACCAGTTTGCTCTTGCACTGGGACTCCACAGCAGTGTTATAGGTGGGGCTCAGGTGGGTGGCAATCTGCATGCTGTACTACTGGAATGTCCGTGTATCCCTTGCCTATGAGTACTAAGCGACGAGGTGCGAGGATAGCAGGGCGTAAGATGAGTATTGGTGCGTTTAAGAAGGTCTTGGAGAAACTTTCTTCAGAAGGTTATAATTTCTCTAACCCGATTGATCTGAAAAGTTACTGGGCAAAACATGGTACAAATAAGTTTGTGACAATTCGGTAAATCTATGTGGAAGTGCTGCAGCTGGCCCATGAAATACACATGCTCTTTGATTCTTCTATACATATATGAATCGCCTGGCCCGTAGCAGAGGCATCTCAGGTAGTCTCTAACTGGTGGATTTCTCTAATGAGTCTGCTTATGCCTTGTAGGGAGCCTCATTTAAGTTATTCAGTTTATTACATTCGTAGTTCAAGCAAATGTTGATCTTGTCTTAATGACGGGGGATGAGGATATTTGTTTAGATTTATATCCTGCAACTACAGATTCCTTATTTACTTTCTAGAGATTTTGTTGAGATAATGATTGATTCTTTTCTGTGATATTTTTTCTTGAAATGGTGATTGATGAGAAGATAATGTATTTAGGGTATAGAGGTTTATAATTGTGATATTTCTAATGTCAAATTGAAGTAGTTATAATGTTTTGGTAAGAAATAAATAATTGGACGATGATTAATGCATGAACTGATGAATTTGGAATATTACGTGTGAAAACTGCCAAATGTCTCATTGAGTTATACTTGTGACCCCGTTATGTGTCCATGCCTTTCAGCTAGATCTAGACTACCGTGCATAAGCTCAAGTCTCAGTATCTGTCTAAATTTTGCTAGTAAGTCGAGTTTCAAGAGAACAACATTCGTGGAATTGTAGACTAGCATGCGTGCCTTTGAGTTGATTTAGTTTAATTCAGGGGGTCTAGGATATTTGAGAATTCAAACCTATGAAGAAAGGAGGTGCAATGTTGTTGAAATCCATGGGATTGAAGGAGAAAGGATGAGATATTTGGATACACTTCATATTAATAAGTCAGGTGAAATTGGAGGCTGAGATTAAATGAATGTCAAGAACATGGAAAGCTATTGCCATTATTTTGTTGTACATTTTGATTGCTAAGTCTCTTAAAAGGATATTGTATACTATTGTATATATGGGTGGAAGGTTAAGGGGCACTTCTAAATTGAGCTTCGAGCTTATTCAGGTAAACGAAAAAACTGGTGTTATTTTAGACTGTAGAAACAACTGATGGGGTTTTCATTATAATTTGAGGCAACTGGAGGAGCACTGCCTGGATTTAAATACGTGTTCCCTGCTAGTGCATGGTGAATCTTGGACTGAATGAGAGCTGCATGTAGTTGGAGTCCCATGTGAATATTGTGGAAGTTGGAACTGCTGAAGAAGATGACACGTCGGTGAACGTTAATTAAATGGTTAATGCTTCATTTCTTCTCTGTAGATTATAAGAATATGCTGATAGGCTGATTAATGCATCAGGTGAGATTGATTTTGAAAGAAAGTCCATGAAATTATTGCTCTTGCAGTTCAACTTGATACTGTTCAGTCGGTATGAACAGCCTTGATTGTCGAAGATCAGAATGGCGGTATGGATCAGACTCCCAGTTCTCGAGTTTTTGTAGAATGCAAAGCTTTTCGGCTAAATGAATGAACAGAGGGACCAAAATTTTACCATTCATATTTATAAAACATGTTGCAACTAGAAGTTCTCAACTGTTTCTAAAATTTTGTTGTGCTGTAATCTTAATGCGAGGGTTTGATAGAAACTTTAGGCGTTAAGAGGAACGAATAGAAAATGAGTAGTGGTACTGTACGAATAGAGGTGGGTGAAAACTCTTAATGGTGATTGTACTTCAAACTTCTTCGATAGTGGCTGAATTTTAATTTTAATTTTTTTTTTGAGTGACTACGTGTACTAACACATTTCCTTGCCATTAATGGACATTATAAAATATCTGAATAGTCATTGTACTTCTCGCTCACTCGACAAGTTCGGTTGTTTCCGTCATAAGGGGGATCTTCCAGCTCAAGGCGCAAAGAGGAAAGCTGCAAGGTAGTAGTTTAAGTACTAAAAATATTTCCTTATCAAGAAGTTTCGACGTTGTTTAGTCACTGTAGTTTCAACCAAGTTACTATCTATCACTCAAGACTGTTTGAAAAATTAACGATTTCATTGTAACAGTGAAGGAGACGGTATATTTGAAAAGAAAAAAAATCGTACATTTGATAAAAATAAATTACAAATAACGATCCATCTAATATTTTCGATTCGAGATGAATTGGTGAAGCATTCAGCCTCGGTCTAGATGCAGTTGGCCACCATTCTTGTCAATCGAGATCAAGATTGGATTTCTCGCCTTCGGGAAAAGATGGAGATAACTTGAGTCCCGTGCTGACACACGTGTGTTAGGTTTCACCATCCGGTTCTTTTCCTTCTTTATTGGTTTTTTGGCAGGATTAAGAATGCTTATATAGCCTCAGTTTAGGATGCCAAAAAACTCGTTCAAGTTGATATACGTGTGCCTCGTCCAAAATGGAAGGGAATTACACGCCTAATTTAGGCAAACGAAGCGGATACGAATAATATAGTTCCTGTCCTGCAACCCGCTTTGTTTAAAATTAATTTCAAATTTAAATTTTTTATCAAATAAAAATAAAAAATTTATCATCATTTTTAAAAAGAGCACAAGTTCTTAACAAATTGAGAAAAAAACAATAATATTTACTAATTAAAGACATGAAAAAATAAAAGTAAAAAATAAAATAAATAAATAAATAAATGGAGCGACAAATGGGACGGGGGACCTACCCCGTCCCTTGATCCCTTTTTTAACCGAGTATGGGAACGAGGCACGGTAACAAAAATATCCGACGGGATGAGGGTGGAAACGATCGCACCGTCCCATACTTGCCCCTTTTCCATCTCTATTTTTAATAAGATTGATAAAAGTTATGAAATACATGATTAAAAAATTAATAAAAATTGTGTATTATGGAAACGCGTGGTTGAAAGTTATTTTAGAAAAATGAGGCCAAACTGGGCAGAGCCGACTAGACTCATGAAAGATTTTATAAGGTCGGCTATCAGACTTAACATCTTCTATTTTTCGTCCGTAGGATGCCCAGTGGGCTACAAATTGGATATTCGAAAATCGACCCAAATAGGCCCAGATGAAGCCCAAAAGAAAAGTTATTTCAATCCAATTTGATGACTTTCAACGTGAATTGCAAGTAGGGGCCTAAAGAAACTGATAATTACAATTCTTCCCTTCTTTTTGTTTCAATTTTCATCTTTGAAGCATACTCTTTATATGCTAGAAAATAATCACAAGTTGCATTTTAATACTTGTGGTTGAGATAGAATTGTGGCATAATGACAAATAAAAGAAAATTAGGGTCCAAGAATTATTATATTCTGTTGAAAGAATGGGGACATGACACCTAGCACAATCACAAAAGAATGTCTTTAGCAATCATCTCTCCCATTGTTAATAATTCTCCATGAATACTTTCTAACTATGGATTTTAAGGTCCAGTTTTATTGAAATGATGGTTATATACTTGGTATCAAAGCGTGCATATTTTTTGAGGAACTCTCGTTGCGGACTAGATAATCTTTGGAAGGCTACTTTCCAGTAGAAGACTTAATCCATGAAAACACTTCGTTACGAAAAAAGGGCTATCTAACATTGTTCATATACAGTTTGCCTATAAATTTATAAGCACTTTGAATACTCTTCTCTTACCAGTCGAATTTTTGGGAATTGTTTAACTTGAGCCTTCATTTTTAAGATCTCACGTCTTTACTTCTACATGCTATATGACAATCTTAAATGCGACTGACATCATCATAAGTCAAATACTCCCAAATGCTAGTTAATTAGTAACGAGAGTAGTCTTTTAAAGGTAATGTAAAGCCCCTATTGGTGTAAATTAAAATTCAAAACATGACATAAATTGTACTAAGCTTATGTCTCAATTGCATTGCATGGTTCAATCAACAAAACAACTAATATTAACCACACATTTTATAGTATTCACAACTTTTCAATCACCCATTTTATCAAAATCTATTAAAAAAATATTTTTAATCTACACCAAAAAGGGGCTAAATAAATTTCGACCTTGAAAATTAATAAAATCTTTTCTTTATCCTAGCCCAAAAAAATTTAAAAAAAAAAGAAAAAGTGGTGATAATGTCGTGTCAATGATATGATGGCAAGTAGTAGAAGTTAGGACCCCATAGCATTTTTTATTTTTTTTATACCGGCAGCCATTAAACGGGACAGGAGGTTGTGTCGGAAGAGATTCCTTTTCGTATTTTTTTCTTTTTAAACTAAAGTTATCGATCGAGTTAGTCTTTGTAGTGGTTGGACCTGTCTTTCTCTTTCAAGACAAATCGCTCATAGATTCCACCATTTTTGACTGTTGAGTTAAAGCGGACTTGGATAAAGAATGAAAATACAAAAAGAAGTCGGCCCATCCGATCCACCACCGTCCCTTGCCCAAGTGCATTGGAGGACCTACACGACCCAATCCTCTTTTCAAGACCTTTACGTTAAACCATAAAAACTATTAAGGTTTTGTGTTTTGAGTGCCCATTTTGAGATTATTGAAAATGTGTTCTTTTGGCATTTTGAAAAATTATTTTGAAAATTTTGACTTGATTATAACTGAAAGCACCAAAAATGACAAATTTGTAGTGTTGAGTTTTCTTTGAAAATTTTTAACTTGTTTTCAAAAACGTATTTTCGAAAATGGAAAAGAGAACGCATTTTCACTGTTTTGAAAAATCGAAAACAAAAAACGACTTGAAAATAGTAAAGAGAACGTGTCCTAAGGGTTTGTCCTCTTTACCATTTTCAATTCGTTTCATGTTTTCGATTTTTCAAAACAGTAAAAACGCGTTTTCTTTCTTATTTTCGAAAACAAGTTAAAAATTTATAAAGAAAATTGTGTATTTTTAATTATAATAAAGCCAAAATTTTCAAAAAACGTTCTGAGTATTTTCAAATAATTTTTCAAAATGCCAAAAAGAATACATTTTCAACAATTTTAAAATGGACACTCAAAACACAAAATCCAAAATGAATTCAAAACAAAAAATTGAAACATAAATAGAACCGTCCCTAATTAATTGAGTAATGTGTTATGTAATACTGTATAATTATTTTGTATTCAGTGGACTCAAAATGGTAATAAAAAGGTATCTAGTCCATGTGTACTGAAAGTTAATAATTTTAAATGGGCCAAAATGGCACTTAATGCCAATATGCCATACAGATACAGTCCCCCCACCACACCTGATTCCAGGAAGAAAATTGATATCCATCTATTTTTATTTATTTTTTAATATTGTCTTCCCACGTAATGATTATAATCTGAATTCAAAACCAAAAATCTATTATCTTTTGGAAAATAATCTATTCAAGGAAAGTATTGATTTATTTGTAAGTTTGAAGTTATCGTAGCCAAAATTCCTCGAACATTCAAGTGGAGTTGCATTGAGGAACAAGTATCAATCCATGACGATAGATTCTATTATATTACAATAATTTAATCGATGCTGACACCACTACCTATATAGAATATAGAATGTGCTACACCACAAGAGAAACTACTACTTCCACGCAAGAATTTGCTAAACTTAATAATGATAATGTCAAATTAGTGACGTTAGTTAGATGACTCGTTCGATTGATTACTCCACTTAAAACGTCCCACATTAGATCCATCCCAACTTCTTACTTTACTACAAACTTTTGTAGATAAGCAGAAAAGTATTCAATTAGATTGTGGCAACACAACACAATTCTCTTGCAAAAGAATGTCTTTTATTGTAACATGTCAAATATATGCACATCGACTCCAAGCTATCCGCCTCATACCTTGTTGAGTTTAAAAACGATATGAACATATCCTCAATGTTAGAAATGTCACACAATTGACAACATAAATGATGAGGATCAAACAAGTGATAAGGAGATCAGAGAATTTTGGAGCGATAAAATTTTTAAATTCAAATTAAAGGACAAATGCAAGTTGTTAAATTGTTATTTGATATTTGTTATCTATTATTTCAATAGACATTAGTTACAAAATAGTGGGGATTTGGTATTCTTATTTTATTATAAATAGGAACAAATGTGTACTAAATGTTTATGACCTATAATCATCATTCAATAATGTTATAATCCACATTTTATTTATTTTTCACTTCTTTTTCGTATTTTCTTCTTGGTATCAGAGTAATTGTGAGCACTTGGCACACTACAAGTCATCTCTTCCACTATTACTTTACTATCCGTAAATGTTGACAACTTCTTTATACTCATTCTCATTAATTCTCATCCATCAAATACATTCTACCAAATCCAAACAAAACAACAAAAGCAGCAAATTTCATACCAAAATTGACAAATGGGTTGATCATTTCACCAATGAAAAACCTTGTTCCCACAAAATAAATCACATCAAATCCAAACAATACAAAAATAATAATAATAATAATAATAATAATAATAAATAAATAAATAAATAATCACACCAAAATCAACAAATTCATTGCCTTGCGAAGTCCGATCCCCTCATTCATGGTTGGACATCCGTTGTTCTCGTCAAAAGCTTAAACACAACTCATGCAGTATGGTAAGCATTTGAAATGCTTATATATACGTGACATATCTTCACAAGAATGAAGATAAAAATCATTGATGGCGTCTTCATCAAATCAATGTTCATGGTAGCTCTCAATTTTTCAAAATAAACTGTGCCTTCAGTCCCAGCATAGTTTGCGGGAAGATGTTAGAAATGTCACACAATTGAAAACAGAAATGATGATGATCAGACAAGTGACAAGGAGACCAGAGAATTTTGGAGCGATAAGATTGTTAAATTCAAATTAAAGGATAAATGTAAGTTGTTAAATTGTTATTTGATATTTGTTATCTGTTCTTTGGATAGACATTAGTCACAAAATAGTGGAGATTTGGTATTCTTATTTTATTATAAATAGGAACAAATGTGTACTAAGTGCTTATGGCCCATGGTCATCATTCAATAATGTTATCATCTGCATTTTATTTATTTTTCACTTATTTTTCGTATTTTCTTCTCTCAAAACTCGAACTCCCAAACTATATGTACTTTTATTTCTTGTTGAAATTATTATACAATTTCAATTATTATCCTGAAAAGAATGATATTATTTTGTCTAGATTTATTTGAAATTCAATAGTGGTAATAATGGAGTAGTGGGGCGAAATTTGATTTTGGCTGATTATTGAGAGGCTGTCACCATACGTCATTTTGCATGAGACATTGTTTTGGCTGCCTCCCACTGTTACATTGGTGCTCTTCTCCACCCATTTTTCAATTATTATCATAACTAAATTCAATCATATGATGTGATTTATCGATCACCTTCCTCTTCTTCTTCGTCACTCCACTCAACAATAATACAATCTCAATTTCATCAAATAATTCAAGGACCTAGGCTTCTAGTAATTACATGATGAACCATATTATTATTATTATTATTTAAAGTTACTGAAAATAAAATAGATTCTTACACTAGGAGAAAGATTTCAAGAGTCACGTGCGATATCAAATTAGATTACCAAACTTGCCGAATATCACATTTCGATTAGCACTAGTGTTATTTGATGCTCGATGGAAAGGTGGGAGTTAGCAATCCTAATTGAGAGAGATCAATGCTAGCTACTAGGCCAACATAAGACTCTTTGGTGCTTTTTTAAGTTGCCAGTCTGTCTTTAAATCATATATATTTTTGCAGAACGTAAATTTTTCTCCCCATATTTGACCTTAAATACATATTCAATGCTCTTTAAACATTAAAAAGAAAAAAATTGCATAGGGACTGGGAATGTCACAGCACTCAAAATAGATGGGTGAATCTGTAATTTTTGCTTTGATTATACTTGTAGGGTTTATTTCTGTTGGGGATATTATATCGATAATGTGTATATTATATTCAAATCAACATGTACCGTTTTATACTCATGAAATCGAAATAGAATTCGACTTATCAAAATGAGATTTGAGAAGACAAACAATAATTATCGAAGTTGAATACATGTCGACGGATTCAATCCATTTGCATATTATTTCAAACCTTGCGTGAAATCAAAAGAATATTAGTTAATTTCCGAAATCAAAATACTAAATTAGAATGAAAGAAGAAAGAGGAGATGCAAATGATGGGATTGGCCGAGTCAAGTGTTTGACACTTTGTCCTTAAGATGAATTTGCCCCGCATCGGTGCTAACGATTTTTAGCAATCATCTCCCAAGATACAACGACCACGTCAAGCCATATGAACACTCAAAATAGTTTAGACCAACGAATTCGAACGGAATTCACTCTCTACAATAACTATGATTTTGATATAAGTATTTTATACAACCTAAATTGTAAACATGAAATTGTATGATATGGAAACTATTACTTTGAACTATATAAATCCAAACGCATGAGGATCTATATATAGTTGTTGGAACGGTTTGTCAAAAGACACAACCATACCAAGAGACATATCTCTTGAAATTAAGATTCATAATTATTGGAAAGTAATCATATCAAGAGTCATGATCTCCAAAGATCATGATCTTTCATGTGAAAAGATACATCTTTTTATTTACATATTTTTCTAGAATATTCCACAATATTCTACACGATTTTCTAACAATTTCAAGTGTTTATTAAGCTTAATTTCTCATTCATAAAAAAATGAATTTCACTTAAATAATCACTTAAATTGGTCGCAACCAATTTCGAATTTTCAACAATTTTTCCCGTAGATCAGTAGATATAATCCCTTCTGTATGAAACTAACAAAAAATTCACACTTAAGGGTATGTATGTATCTATCAATTATGCTCATTGGACAGGGATTGCTGACAAGGAGGGAGTGATTGGGTGTAGTGGCATGGTGAGATCGAATATTGTGTGGGTATTTGACGTTAATTAAAATTAAATTTTTAATAAATTGTGATAGAAATTTTTGAAATATATAATTGAGAAATTGTGGGATCCATAAAAAAATATGAAAAATATGATTAATATTGATAATTTAACTTTAATTTAGATTAAAATCTGATTTTTATTTATAAACAATACCTGTATTTTTTTTTTCAAACCGTCTTATTCTTATCATGTATTGACGCGTATTCTTGAATCTGTTACTGTAGCAAGGTTGCATATCTGTTTATGCATGCAAATTTACTGTACTATGAAATGACTCATAATGAGTGTGTTTTGTTTCTTTGTGGGGATGTTTTTGCTTCTTGCTGGTAATCAAGTTGGAAGCTTTTTGATTGGATTAAGACCCCCTCTACGCCTACCCCTACCCCTACCCCTACCCCCAGCCTGAATTAATCTTTTTGAAGGTGAAGGCTTATGGCTTAAAAGCTGATTCAAAGCGCCTTTCTATTATTTTTTCCTACTATTGTTGCAGCTGTATATTCTTTAGTTTCATCATCCATTCTTCGAAATTTTTTGCAGTTGAGACTGATTCTGTAAAGATAGTTCCAATGTTAAGAAACAATCTCTCTTCTTCTTCCCAGCCTTTTGCTGCAGAAAATGGGAACTTTAGTAAAAGAAAAAGAAGGCCAGCAGGAACTCCAGGTACACTTCAAGATTCAGTTTTGTTTATACAGTTATCTATATATTTGATAATTTTTGAGTGTTGATTATAAGTGCAATGAATTATGCTTTATGAGTAGATCCAGATGCAGAAGTAGTATCTTTATCTCCCAAGACCTTATTGGAATCGGATCGATATGTTTGCGAGATCTGCAATCAAGGGTTTCAGAGAGACCAGAACTTGCAGATGCATAGAAGAAGGCACAAGGTGCCATGGAAGCTGCAAAAGCGTGAAACTCCGATTGTGAGAAAGCGCGTTTTCGTGTGCCCAGAATTTACTTGCCTTCACCATGATCCTTGCCACGCACTGGGTGATCTTGTGGGAATTAAGAAGCATTTTAGAAGAAAACACAGCAGTTATAAGCATTGGGTTTGTGAGAAATGCTCAAAAGGATATGCTGTTCAATCAGATTACAAGGCTCATCTCAAAACCTGTGGAACCCGAGGCCATTCTTGTGACTGTGGCCGTGTTTTCTCAAGGTACGTAAGATTGTTGGAGTAGATACAACGTGAACGATCCCATCTAAATCGCACCCTCATCATTTACCATTGTCACTTCTTTTCAAGATTTTCTATATAGTAATCAGTACTGCAGAATGTAGAGTGTTTGTTCCATTTTGGTAAAATCAGTAGACGTCCAAGAAATAAGCATGTGAAATGATAATAAACTAGGTTTTGACTGATGTGGGCTTCATACACAGTTCTTTTGGAATCCCAATACCAAATATTCTAGCATCTAACATATTTCTAATATAAACTTGGAAAAGGGACGTACAATCTGACCTCAATCATGCATATTACTTATTAAACGGTGCATTCTTGCTGATAGGGTGGAGAGTTTTATCGAACATCAAGACGCGTGCAGTATGGGGCGGCTCCGATCAGAATCACACGAGTTACAGCCTGCGGCTTGCCTGTCTCGTACAGCTTCAGGCCCCAGCCCATCCAGCGACACCAATCTCAGTAATATTGCACCATGGCCTATTTTCATGACCAATGTTTGCAAAACTAAGAATTCAAAACCCACATTTTTAGAGCTTCAGCTACTAACAAAACCCAGTGTTAAAGGCGAGGATCAGTCGACGCAATTGCAGCTGTCCATTGGCTCATCAGAAATCAGTGAAAGAAAGGAAATGGATAACGCGAATATAAGCAGATTTTCTCCAAGGGAGAGTGACACTAGTGAGAAACTGTCGAGAGTTAAAGAAGAATTAAGAATAGCTATGGTGGAAAAAGCACACGCCGAAGAAGCAAGAATACAAGCTAAGCGGCAAAGTGAACTTGCTGAGCACGAATTCGCCAATGCCAAGAGAATTAGGCAACAAGCGAAGGCGGAATTGGAGAAAGCTCAAGCCTTGAAGGAACATGCTATCATGAAAATCAATTCGACCATTTTACAACTCACTTGCCATTCTTGCAAAGAAAATTTCCAAAAGGGAATAACAGAAGCATCGACTCCCTTCAAGAATCCGTTCGGGTTGAGCTACATATCATCTGCTCATAGAGAAACTACTGATCATGTAACATTTGCTCAACTTTGAATTCTTCAACCCATTTGCATGTTTTGTATTTCCAACATCTATAGACGTGATTAGAAGCCTAGTGTGTGTCATCATAAGCCAGAGATGTGTTTATTAATGAGGTTCTGTATTCAAAGATTACTAAAAGTTAGTTTGGCGTTTGGTCGTGCTTAAAATGACCTTTTTAGCTTAAAAAAATGGCCAAATTGGTCCGTTGTTATTTTCCACAAGCTTTTTAGAGCTTGATATTGTGGAACTAATGGGAGGTGCAAAGGCAATTTTGTGTCCTCCAGTCATGATCATGCCCTTAGATAGATATTGATTCCAGTATTTGATAACCCATCGGATAATATATTTCCCCATTGATATATCCAAAAGCATTGCCTGTTTGGTCTTGTCTTCTACAGAATGGCATTGCCTTTTCCCTGAACTCGTAATTAGCGCATAAAGTTAGATCTTTTGGCAGCGGGCGGAAGAATTGCTTCTTGATTTTCAGAACACACTTGTAAACTCATACAATCCATGTCATGATCCTCTTTATAATTTAAGACACTCTATTTATGGCTATTCATCTGCAAGATTTTCTTCAATGCAAAGGGAAACAGTGGTAGCATTTGAATATATTATCCAGTGTACCCTAAACTTTTGGTAGAGTTAAGATTTTGTGTTTGGACTATTCAAAGATCTTTGTTGGTTGAGGTGGTCAGAAATTGGAGGTGACCCCTTCCCTGTGCTGGCCAGGCATTAAAGAATTGTGCAGCTCTAAAATTATTGCATAAAATGATTTTAGGGAGGGATAATTAATAAATAATAGTCCTTTTCCTCTGCTGTTCTGTACACATATAAATGCTAATGAAGAACACCATGTTTTTCAGTGCCACAGTTGTAATGGTTGATTCAAGACTAGTCGCGTTCAATACACAGACACAAACAAACTCCATTCAGTAATCAGTACCCATCAAAATAAGTAATGGGGTTGGGGTTGGAGGTGGGCTAGGCATGAACGTTCACTCAAATCACAATAGTCCGAATTTCATATTATTGAAGTCACTTGTTACATTCTCTTATACGTTCTGTATTCAAGGGTTGTGACTTGATCGATCTGAAATTTGAAATATTGTGATTTGAACTGATAATCCCATCACATGTGTATTTGGATAGTTCTTGGAATGGGGTGGGGCAGGGTAGGATAGGATAGGTCGTACAGGCATCTTTCCTTTTACGAAGAGACAATTCAAGTCTGAGAGTTTGAAGAGCAAAACTCGAAAAAACAGTGTGTAGTTGCTATTGTCTTTACCGACTTATCATAACGGGAAAAAGCCAATCCAACACCCAAAAGAAATATTTCACTCAGGACCACACCATTTTCTTTGTTTACTTAACACCTGTGTTTCTTAGTACACAAAAATCACTGCACAAAGATTCTTGAGTTTGACACTTCCGTTTTCATTTTCTGTTTCCAAGAAAAACTGTTCTGAATCTTGGCTCCATATTAATTTGTTTTAAGTAATATTAAAGAAATATTAGGATAGGGCTCCGTCACCTTTATAATTAGGCTACACGTATATTTTTTTACATCATTATTTATATAATATAACGATATGACATTATATTAAACAATTTCAAAAAAAAAAATCACATACTTTCCCGCCAACAATTTTTTTGAAAATATTGTAGTGTCAAAAACAATATCAAACTTTGAATGTACATTTAACATTGTTCTAACATTTTAATCCTATGTTCGACTATGCTAACTTAAGGTTTATCCACTTTGCTAGGGCCACATGAGCCGACCAAGGGTGGGCTTAGTTTGGGTTGTGTTGGGTCGATTTTTGCCCCAACCAAACATTATCAGCTTGTTCGAAATCCAACTCAACCAAATACATATAAATGTTGAAACTCAATCTAATCCAACCCAATCCAATTATGTATTGTTCGGGTTGGGCTGGTCGATTCCGGACAGCTTTTCAGATAAAGATTAAAATCATCCAATTTTTGGATTTAAAGTAATATTAATATAGCTATCCAATGTCAATAAATTTAAAAATTAAAATAGTACAATCCACCAAATATTTATCGAAATAATAATTAAAAAAAAAAACGATTACGCATTTCATTAAAACGAACCACAGTAGCACATTAGCATCCTAAAAACCTTTTTTTTTTTTTAACTAAATACATATTAGCATTCAATTTTGAATTTATCGATCCTAATTCTACAAATAAAAAAAAAACTGATTAAGTTGACAACAAAATGCATAAAAATAAAGTCAAAATAACAAAATTATCTAAATGGTTGTAATGTTCAACATCTTTCATATGGAAACATCTAAGTTTGGAGAAGTTTTCAACGAATTTTGTGAGCATACCAAGGCTCTATCGTTTTAGGATTTAATGAACTGCGAAAAAGATCAATGATCCTTCCTCCAGTGCTAGTAGTACGTTCTGTAATATGCTTCAGCAATTTGGTTAGGCAGATTAGTTTAACATCAAAATTATATTAATAGACTTCTTAATAATTAAAACATACAGGTGAAAAAACCCTATATTTAACTCATTTATATCATTACTAGAGAGAGTAAATTACCAAATTTCAAGTTTTAACCTTCTGTAACACTTCCTGTCCACTATAATTTTACAAGAGGCAGAAGTTTTTAGCAGGAGTTTTCAGAAGTTTTGTTGGGAGTAAAAAGAAGTCCCACATCTGCTAGACATTAGAAATAGGATGGGTTTATAAGTGTAGGACAATACTTCATTGATATGAGGCCATTGGATAGTATCCAAAAGTAAATTCGTGAGGGCCCAGGCCCAAAACGAATAATATCATACCAATGTGGAGTTTGGCAGGTCCTAACAAGTTTAATTCTATGTTTTCAGAATTTTTTTTTTTTTTTTTAATCAGAAGTCACAGTGTTTATTTTGCGTTGTATTAAAAACATTAAAGATTAACTATATTAATGAGGTAAAAAAAATAGTCTAGATTCCTAATTACCTTAAAGATCGGGGAGAGGCAGAGACAAGGAGAGGCGGAGACGGGGGAGAAATGGGAAATTGAAGTAGGGTTGACAAAATATCGATACTTTTATATATATATATATATATTAAATGGCAGGTTGGATTGAGTGATTTTTATTGGATTTGATGGGTTGACCCATAACTTGACCCGCTTAGAATTGTCAAAATAGAACTCACCAAAAAATTGAAAAAAATTTGACCCATTGGGTTGGTACGATCGGATTCGTTGGGTTCGATCGATTAATGAACACTCCTAGTCTTGGCAGTGCCAGGGGGCCAGCCCCTTGTGATAGGTGGTGGCTTTTGACAGGAGCCAGTTGACCCTGGCAGTGTAGCACTGTCCGCTAGCTTATAAGTTTATTTTTACAAATATTATTTCTCTTAAAAAGTTCCTAATATTTGGATAGAAGTTAAGTATTGTGATTTTGGCTTCAAACTTCTAAAATTAAGGTTCTACACCCCACAGTGACGGAAATCAATTGACTGTGAAAGTCATATTAAAGCCACAAATCTGGATACCTTAGTTAAATCTTTATAATTTTGTTATACAACTTTAAGTCACGTGAAAGTTGCATGCGATTTTAACAGGGATTGATGATTTTATTACTGAAAAAATCCAAATTCACATATTTAAATATGTTGGAAGACTCTTAACCTCACCTGAAAGGTTGAGGAGCCAAAACCATCCCTAAGCTAATTTTTTCAATGTCAAAGGAACAATCTTATTATAATGCACATGTGAACGGGTGTAAGTTTGTGTATCTCATGCTTATGATCAATTTGTTAAGAGGCTCGATCACACCAATCTTATCATAAATTGATATGTCTTTATAAGCGATTCAGGTCTTGTTATACAAACTCATTACTCACTCAATCTTACCCATACAAGTCCGTTTTAGTTTTTTCTAGATAAGTCAATGGAAAAAGAAAAATACTTTAAAAGAAGTAATTGGATTCGATGGTGAACTTAGTCTATTTTGGTTGAAAAATAGAAAATGACTCCTCTATGTTATCAATTTGGTTATGTTGTCGTACTAAAGTTTCAAGAAACATGAAAAAAACAGAAAGAAAGAGAGTAATGCTCAAGAATGGAAGTTGCATCTATTTGATTACATATTAGGTAATTCTTTAACGAATGTCGATTCTTGTTCATAAAATACACATTATATAACTAAATCATACTCTCTCTTCATACATACGTTTCTCAAAATTATATTACTGAAGTTCGTAAACATATAACTAAGAAGAATTGTAGACAGACGAGGCCTACATTTTTATGAATAAAGATTATAATTTTAACTTATTTATCCAATGAAAAGTTGAAGTGTTTAGGACCTAGGTGTCCTCCAAAAAGAAATATTGTGAATAAAGGGTCAGTAATCGTGTGGTGATGTTGGAAATAAGTTTTTTGACTTTTAAAAAAAGCATTAAACGAGATTGTAGCCCTTTTTAATAGTCATTATTTGATCATTTTTTAATTATATATTCACATAATAATATATTCGACACGTAAATTCAAAAATTTTCTCTACTTTTTAACTACACATTATCCTGTAAATCACTATTCAAAATATTATTTTACTCAAATAATGGGGAAAATTGCAGCCGGGATCTCTAAACTTGGCAAAAAGTGCAAATGAGGTCCTTTGGATAGCTGCTATGCAGCACAGGAACCTTTAGATCGTAAGTGCATTTGTAGGGCGCGTGAATTATAGTTACCCAGAATTTAGAAGGGTAAATGAATAAATACATCATTCTTATTAAAAAAAATTAAAATAAAAAGGGTAATTATATTACACTACAATTAAAATTTATTTTTAATAAATACATCACAACAAATTCACAAATATACTCATAATCCAATAAAAATTATAAATAAATAAAAAAAAGTATTGTGGCGTATTCAATTACTCATCATCCCAATATTACTCCTCATTTTTCTCATCCTTTCAACTCATTCATGAAATTTTTATTATGTTGAAAAGAGTTTTTGAAACTATTATTTTCTTAATTATTTTTTCAAAGAAGTGGAAGAAGAAGAAGAAGAAAAAAGGGGAAGTTAAACCCTATTACGGTGTTACTAGGTGCACCTAGAAGTACGAAATCCACCTTATGTGATGAATTAAATTCCCAAAAGCTTCCTCATGTCCTTAGAAATGGCATCTGGACATTTTTCGACAAGAATATCCATTTTGAGATTTGCCAACTGCGACGTAAGTTGCAATGGATTGTGAGGAAAGGGGGATCTATTCTTTCTTGATAAGTGATTTGATCCTTTCTTTTCTATTGATTCTCCCTTAATCAACTTCCTTGACGTCCATGTTTCTTTCAGAAAAGAATAGAATCCTAACTGCATTCCACATTTTAAATTTCTATTGGAATTTTTCAAGATAAGGATTTGGGTAACCTGTTTGCATTTTTTCGAAAGTTAGGGATGATAGTGTGAAAAAATATAGGTTTAGAATCCATTTGCACTTTTGCAAAAGTTTTGTAGTCTCCTTTTGACAACTCATCTTTACTTTTTTATTGTAGTTAGAAGAAATAGACCCATGTGTCCCATGCATAATAAGACATAAAATGGCATCTTGCTTTAGAGAAACCCGGAAGGAAGAAGAAAAGCTCTTATGCCTCATCACCAAGCATGTCTCCGATAATTATTCGATTTTATCTTCGTAGTCTATGATATATTGTGTGTAAGTACGTCGTGGTAGAGAATCGATCATTTTTTATAACGAGCGAAATTGTAACCATCCAACCATATCCTACGATTCTAAAGTGAAAAATCGATAATATTACAAAATTGAAGAGTCGCTAGAATCTCGTTATTGAATCCTAACGATCGAGAAAGTGTCGTGTAATGAAGTCCAAAGTGTATAATTGCACGTTTTGCATGATTTGGATGTTTTGACTTGTGGATTACTTTAGGAAGTGCAACCTTCTCTTTTTGAATTTAAAGATGTGTAACCCTATCAACTCCACCCCATGCACATGCCATGTTTCTTTCACTTTATAAAAAAATATTGTCCTGAGAAAACTCTCTCCAAATATTTTTATATAGCTTGAAATTGATTGATAATGAATAAATAAAGTAATTCTAAATTTACATCTATTTTATAGAATTTGTATTTGTTGATTTAAGACACTTGCACAATCTTTACCTGCGTATATTAATGACTTGTTTTAAATAGTATAATTAATAAATTTTGTTACAAGTCTCTAATTTTTTAATCGTGTCTAGTTTTTATCCAGCATAAATGAGTATCGTCCAAAAATCTCCCAACATTATGCGGTAAAATATTTATTTTATCGTCGTAGTTATAATTTTGTTAACGGGATATAAACTTCGATAACTTATATAGATTGATCTTAATATCTAATTATAGGGTCGGTGAGATATATAAATAATTATAATATAGGTTGTACTAGATTTCGAATTCGTCGGGCTGTTTTCTAATCTTGCCTTTTTGTGGATTATGTAACTAGAGTAATGTAATTAATTATGTATCCAAATTAAGATCCCCAAATCTTCATGCACTGATTATTAGGTTTTCTCGTGGGATAATTTACATTTATGAAAAGCTAAAAGACTGCCATGCAATTCTTTTTAGATCTTGATCACTATCAATTTAAAGGAATATTTGTTTTTGGCCAAAAAAAAAAAGTGTTAGAGTACCTTTTTCTTATTTATTCTTTTCAAGTCACATATTCACATTCAAATCCTTTTGGACTTTGTTACTTTTTGTTTGTTTTTCGTCAAGGAAATATGTATATAGAGCGTAAGGACCACGTCAAAGTCCAAAAAATTCAATGTTTGTGGGATTTATGAGTTCATGTGATGTGAAACAATCCATTACTAGAGCACAAGTTGATGGGAGCACATGGGGACTATAAAGTTTCCTTATAAGAAAAATGAATACACAATGCAAACAAAAAGTAAAAGAGGAAAGGAGTTAAAAGAAGAGAAAAGAAAGTAACAACCCATGCTCCTTGTCCCAAATCCTAATGGAAAAAAGTACTTGAAACTCTTTATATTTGATAAAAAAAAAATCTTCTTAATCGATCAGATGTGAGTAAAGCAAGCCATAGAACGCAACCCCGTTTCTAGCACGTCTCCTCATGTGTAAATCCGATGTACAACCTAATACATGTATAAATTCATAATTGATTGCCATAGAGAATTCAAATCTTTTGTCTGTTATGACACTAAGCACTTATTAGGTAAAACTTTTGTTTGTTTCATTTTTAACTAAACATTTCATTGAATCCACATCTTTAATCCATTTTTAGTTATACATTTAATGGGATACGCTAGCTTTTTTTGACATCACAAATGAAACCACCAATTATCTAATAATTTAAAGTTCTACAAGGACAAAGAAACAAAGGTTTTGGTTGGAAGTGACAAAATTTAACCTAGGCCTAGCTAAGGATGGCATCTTTATGTGTCCTTTTCTTTTAAATCCTTTTCTTTTCATGCACCTCCATATGTTTCCCCATTTAAAATTTGATCAAATTAAATACGTTGACAAAAAGTGACAAGTGTATGGGGTTGGTGTCACATTATCTTCCATTTTTGAAGTTCTGAAAAATACATTTGTTATGTTTTTAATGTTGACAATTCTGTGGACAAAAAAATTAATTTGTAACATAATGTAAAAGTCAAGGACTTATGGTGCAATTTGTAAAAAAAATGGGTTATGAGGTCTAGGGTTCAAGCATGAAAAGAGGAGAAACATTACGCCTCATTTTTGCTAGCTTCTGGTCCGGTTGGCGCTTGAGTGGCAAAAGCAGATTACATTTCGCTCACCGTCGCTGAGCTCTCGCTCGAGCGATAGTGTGTCGCTCGCCTGTCGTTGAACTCTCGTTTGAGCGACGGTCGATCCGAAAAATCCTAATTTATTGTTTTGAAGTATTTTTTTGGTCCATTCAACCTAATTACCGTCCATATAAATATCTAAGCCTATGCATAAATTGAGTGGTGGTTGTTCATTGTGCTTATTCTCTAAACACATTCATATTATTTTTTGAAAATTTAAGAGCTTATTTATATATCGATTCCATCTTTTTTTCTTGAGATCATACAACCACATATTTGGGAAAAACATCAAACCCGTTGAATCCGAAACACCACATACTTTCTATTGGTCATATGAATGTACTTTCTCAATTGAACTTCAGAGGCTGTTGGAGGTTGAGAGATGTTGGACTACAAGCGTAGGAAACATACAAGAACAATGTGTTCTTGGAATTGTACTTGGAAGAGACAATTGTAGAAGATTGGAAGCTGGTGGGGTCAGCTGATCTTGAATGTTACATGAATTAGATCGAGAAGTCTAGAAGAGTTGGATAGGCAACATCTTACTGTAAATCCGTATTGTCTATAGTGGAGGTAATTGGCTTGGTCCCAAAATTTTTACCCAATTGGAATTTCTCCGTCATCATGTCGGTGTTTATTATTGTTTTCCTTATTACTGATTTATTTAAATATAGGATAATTGGACTTGTATACTTAATCATCTGGAAACAATTAAAAGTGACTTGTTGCTTTTGATTGATTAGTTCCGCACATATGATCAAAACTAAAAACGGATAAGTAACAACAATTCGATGACTTAAAAGTCGTTAAATTGGTAATCCGTAAACTGTCAAGTACTATCCAGTGAGACACTCGAACTTTTCAACATTGCTGGGAGATGAGCAATGGGCTTCATCTCTATGATAATTATGCCACAATGAAGATTTAGTAGTTAAAATTTCTGTTATTTAAAATAATAAATCTATAATTTCTCAATATTTATATAAAATAATAAATGGAAATGATAATGAACCGAATTCTGTTTAAACCATATTTTGTATTAATAATAAGGCAGACTCTTTCCTGGAAGGCAGGAGTTCTCCTGGAAGACAATGTGCAATATGGGTTTGACTCGCTGACACTTTGACAAATCAGTTCTTGGATCCTAGCCAATTTGAAACACAACCTGCGGTATACGTGGTCTGTGTGATGAGAGGTCTGATCGCATATCCTAGGATTAGTCACCGAATACGGACACCTGAGTATCAAAAAAAAAAAAAAAATAATAATAATAGTAATAATACTAATAATAATAAGAGTTAGTTTTATCCGATAAAAAAAAGGGGTAGTTTACCAATGATCATTGAACTTTAATAGTAAATTTCACTTTCACCACCAAACTTTAAATTGTTACATCTACACCATTAATCTTCAAATATTATTTCAATGGTAATTAGCACAGAGCGTCTAACTTTCTTTTTTTTGGCATTTACATCCTTATTTCGCCTTTAATTGCCAAAAGAGTCCTCCCATCCACCTAACGTCAGTATGTCCGATTAACTTACACAAAAGCCAAATTTCTTTTCAAAAATGAAGAGTAATATAGTATGAAGAAGAAGCTGCAATGGTGAAAGTAGAAGAAATCCAAGAGGAGACAAACTACTATCAAGAATCACGAAGAAGAACAAATTGAATCAGAATCCAAAGAACAAGAAAATCAAGAATGGAGTGGCACAAAAGAGCTCAATAAAGAAAAATAAATCCCTGCATTGCCTGAATGTTTACTACTAATGACGTGTGAACCAAAACTGTCAATGGACATCTCAAATGAAACCTGGGTTTGCATAACAGATTTCCTCATATGGCTATCAGAGAGACCGGCATATTAAAAGTCCACAAAAAAAAAAAACTGTGACCATGAATCAATAAAGAAAAAACTCATCCCAAATTTTTCTGAGCCTAAACCCATTTCAGTTCCTCTATAGAATACCTGCGAAGATAATCAGAAACACCTTCAGCAACCACCGCAGTTGTCGTGTTCTCAGCCACCTCCAGCCGCTGCGACGTTGATGGACCATTGATTGAAAAGAAGCCGGTGAATGCCGTGGGTTATGAGCCGTTTGTGCTCACCAGGTGCAAGTTGGAACAGATGAGGACGACGACTAAGCTGATGTTGGAGTCTTATTACTGGAAGAATGCTATATTACCCTTCCCTTTTCTTTAAAAGAAGATTGGCCTTTTGTATTCAATTAATGGAGATATTGATGATAAGTGGATGAAATGACTTTTTGGCATTCAAAGGCGAACATGAGGATAAAAATGTAAAAAATGAAAGATAAACGTTTTGTACAATAATATTGAAATGTATGAACAATTTGTGCTAATTACTCTTATTTCAACTACGCCACCAAGTTTGTACATGTCCTTTTGTAAAGTTCACCAAACATTAAGTGCTTGTTTGTATCCTATTTTGGAAGAAGAAGAAATAGAGTTTTGAATAGTATTTTTTGGAGAATGTGTGGTTGAAAAGTAAAGCAATTTTATTGGTTTGTATGTACAATATTTTATTGAGTGAATATGTGGTGAAAATTATTTATTGTAGCAAACAATGTTTGATAAAATGAATGATAAACATGGGCTAAATTGTTTCATTAACTAACTGAACTTTAATAAATTGTTACATATAGGTCATTCAACTTTTAAAAGTGTTTCAAACATGCAATTAAATAGGAAAAAAGTTGTTCTAGTTATGTAGATACATCGTTAAAAATTGGACACGTGCTTAACATAGTGGTGTAATTAAAATAATTTAAACGTCAATGATTTAAATAAAAGAATTTAAAGCATAGTGATCAATATTTTTTATTCCAGATATCAAATTGAAAATAAAAATATCCCCATCGCCTCTAATTATAGCAACCCGACGCGTTACTAAAAATAAGTTTTTTTTTAAGTGTTAAATGTTCAATTAAATAATTCAGAAAAGTGTTAAAATTTGTCGTACTTAATAAATATGAAAGAGCTTAATTTTGTCGACTAATTTTGTTATATGTACATCAAGTTCGACATTATTGTGAGGTGTCAGCTTTCTATACATTAATTTTAACAATATTTTAAACAATTAATACCACAAATTTTAACACATATTGAATTTAATGCACATAAAAGTGTACAAATAGTTTAACTCTTAAACAAAATGAGAGATTATGAGGCTCAATTAATAAAGGAATTCAAATGAGAGTTTCATTTTCTAGAAATTAAAGTGGAGCGTCTAACAAATAAAATATAACTTAAAAGTCCTAATGTTAGTTCATTTAAGGTACTTTTCGAAAAGAATCCATGTTCTAATATGACACCAATCCATTCAATACGCTAATTGTCACTTGAAATTTGTTCATAAAGAGGAATAAGAATAACGAATTATACCCAATAAGATACTTATTACTGCAATAAAATAACTGCATAAACATAAAAATACCACATCATGAAAACGATAATTCAAGCGAGTGATGCAAAATAACGTGAACGCTAAATTGTAGCCCAAAAGTGTAGAAAATCCACTTATAGAACATATTGTTGGAAAAATGGTTTATATATAGTGAAATGGGTCAACTTTGAGCCCAAATTTCAGTGGGACCCGTTCCTTATTTTTGACGGGACCTAGCATATTCACGTTCTACTCCGTAAAATGATTAACGTGATATATTTATTTATCGAAAACCATTTAGTATTGAATGAAATATTTAATGTCAAAGTATTACTTTATTTAGGAAATTTATCTTATCTCTTAACCAATTTAATTCAACTGGTAACTTAAAATTATCTAAAAAATATTTTTTCAATTAGTACATGCACAAAAATTGTTAGTCAAAAATTATACTATTATAAGGAGACTAATTCTTATTACTTAATCTAAAAAAATCTAATAATTATTCATGGCTCCATAACTATCTAGACTTATAGTTCCATCCATCAACTATCAAGAATGCTCATATAGGTCCAATTAACTATTAAGCAAAATAAATTGGCTTACATAATGACTCAATGTGACAATCCTATCAATTGCATAATTAATTGTATGCCAGGGAAATTACAAAACTTCGGGATTCTACAACTAAATCTTAGGTAAGGGAGTAAGCCCTACTCATTATTGATTATGCCCTTGTTTGATGGCTACTATTTATAAAAAACAATGTTTGGAGTAGTGATTTTTAAGAACACGTGGTTATCAAATAGGAAAAAAATTGAATTTACGTGCAAAATATTTTATTAAATGAATGAATGATTAAAAATAATTTTTGAAATAATATGATTGTCAAACATGAGCTATATAGACAAAAAGTAAGTACATCTTGAGGAAGGGGTCAAACCTAACCTTCCAATGAGCACAACAAGACCCCCGTTAAAAAATCGCCCCAGTCGAACATAACCTTCCTATGTGACACAATGACAACATATTTATTGGGCATATTCCCTTGTTGAAGATTACATGTACATACAGATACCCAAGAGCAAGATATTGGAGAAAAAATTTCTTACTTAAATAATCCTTTGTTTGAAGAAAAACGGATTGATGAAAAGATACATAGCACAACCATGTAAACAAATCCCACGAAGAGAAGCCCGGTTAAATGGAGAGATAAGCATTCTTACTGCGTGACACAAGGACTGGGCGCCTGGGCAACACCATCTAGGCACCTAGACTCCATTTGAAGCGTTGTGGAGTTTTTTGTCCCGAGATGGAGGCCTGCAATGCCTAAGTGCTTCATCCATTGCTCGCTAGCCGCGAAGATTCCTGCTCGAGCTCTGGCTGCTCGCTAGGAGACAACTTTAACTACTTGAGCAACAATGTTATTAGTTTTTGGACTCCTATTCAACCTCAAATATTTCATTATTAGTTTTGTTCATTATATTGAGACTTCTTCTTATATTAAACTCTTCATGTATTAATTCTTCTACTATGTTAGTGATTGTTACATTATAAATATATTTGTTGAGTGAGAACATAGCAAAATAGATGATCTTGTTTATAGAGAGAAAGACTTGCAAATAGAAATATCTAGGAAAGAGTTTTGTAAGATCCAATCTAATATATTGTAACTCTTTACTTTTGATATAGTGGATTCTCCACATCCGCCTGTGATTTTTCCACGTAAATCTTGTGTTCTTGTGATTATTGTTATTTTCATCTTGTCCATTTTCTTGTCTCTAAATTTGCTCAATTTCTACTAAGTGGTATCAACGAATGTATCTACCGAGTTAGATTGTTAACAGAAATGTTGCCCTGATCAAGAATTTTTTACCATTTCCATCACTAGAATCCCTCTTCACTTCTTGATCATTTGAAAAGAGCCAACTTTTTGTTAATGTATAATTTTTTTTATTCGTACTCGATTTGTCTTAATTAGGCTAAGATTGTTACAGATATGGAAATATTTCCGTGAACTTTAGAAGATAAGAAGAGTATGAGTCCGTTGCCTCCATCGAAATCGAGCCCTTTTATGAATCCATTACGTAGCAACCTCTTCTCTTTGATCACATTGTATATTGCCAAGGGGATTTGAATCAGTGCATGCACAAATCCTAAGCCAGCCACTACATACCTGCAGCATGCATTTTAAGGGGAAAATTAGTCAACCATCTCGTCTAAAACAATTTTTCGATCACCTGTAAGCAATAAGATCTGTGAAGTTAGTTCTGGAACCATCGACATTGTTGAAATTGTTGAGCACCATAAGCACGATGGAAGCAGCCAAGGCAAGGAGAGTAAACATCCCGAGATTAAGGAATGCATTTCTTATTGCCTAGCTTGCTCGCCATTACGCCTTTCGATGTATTGCTACCGCCACTTTGACACGGCAGCAGTCTATGGCACGGAAGAATGCCTTGGTCAAGCTTTGGCCAAGGCACTAAAGCGTGGCCTCATCAAGAACCGAGATGAAGTGTTTGTTACTTCTAAATTGTCTACCAATGATGCTCATCGCGATCTTGTTTTGCCTGCCCTCACGGAAACACTCAGGTACTCATTCTTAATATGGAAAAATCATTTTCCTCCAATTTCTGCCATCAATCATGGCCTTATTATGTACCAAGAAATGACAAGTATCTTAGTTTCATACAGTTCTAACTTCTTTAATCAAGATTAAAATCGATGATTTATATATCTATACTTTCATTGCATGAATATCATAGGAAACTGGGACTAGAATATGTCGATCTTTATCTTATACACGCGCCAATAAGGATTAAGCAGAGTGCTGAACATTTCCGAGTTACTGAAGAGGACATGCTTCATTTTGACATAAAGGAAACTTGAAAGGCCATGGAAGAATGTTGTAAATTAGATTGGAAGCTCACAGGCGAAGAAGTTAGTCGAATTCAACAGATTCCTCAGGCTAAAGCCTTTAGAGGCGAACGCTATGTTTTTCCCAAGGGACAGTACAAATCCGTGGAAGAACTTTGGGACGGAGAAATATGAATTTTGCTTTCCCATTTATTTTATAGCTCTTGTTGTGCTACATGAATTCATGTCCTATTTGTTCGTGACCCTTGATAAGTGTATTTTACACACTTATCTAGGTCACAAAACATGGATTATTGTTGGAAATAAATTGGAATATAGCTTAATTCTATGCAAATTGTGTTTTGTAGGATAATAACGATGAACGTGGTGAAAATTCGGAAAAAAAAGCGAAATGGGCTAAAATGAAGCAAAATCAAAGTTTGAGAACTCAAGTGCAAATACTGAAATGTTGTATCAATCTCATGATGAAGATTTGAGAGTGTTGAGTATCAGTTGGATGAGGAAAGAAGCCAAATGAATGAAATATAGTTGAAGCACTATCACATATCAACTTCCAGCTGAAAAAGTTATGCTTCGAATTTTTAGTTTCATTTTGAGACTCATTTTTGGCATAAGAAACGTTCAAATTTGAAAACATATATTTCAGGAAGATTTGTATCTCTTTGAGCTAGATTTCCAATGCACTTTGAATCACCTCAATCGAATATCAGGAGGGAAAGATATAACCAAAATACTGAAAGCTATCCGATAGGAAAAATGTATAACTATGCGGCCGCATAGTTATAAATCCATGCGACCACCATGCGGCCGCATAGTGCATTACAGGACTAAAATTGATTGTTGGACTTCCTTCTATATGACTGCATATAAATGTACTATGCGACCGCATAGTACAAACTTTTGGCGAGATTTTGTTTCCTTTTCCAACTAAAACTCTACTTTGGTAATAAGATTTTAGGCATACTATATATACCAAACTCGACTAGAACACGAGGGGGAGAGATTTTAGAAGAATTTTGAGAGCAAAAAAAAGGAGGAACACGAAGAACAACTCCAAGAATACGAAGATTCAATTCAAGATTTATCGGGGTGATATCGTTTCTTTATTATTTTTCTGATTTTCTTCTTCCTACCATGCTAGGCTAGATCTATTCTGTATTAGAAGATCAATGAACTATGTAATTTTATTCTTATTTCTTAATTTTACATTATTGGCAATCAAACCATGGTTTGTGATATTTGAATGATTTATATTATTTTCTTTTTATCCACAATTATATGT
>CAIGRB010169800.1:8604-20394 GCA_903798255.1 Fraxinus quadrangulata | reverse complement strand
CATCAGTATCCTAGGTATGATATCAAGACGAATATACTCCAGAGGCTGTGAAGGAGCGGATAATAATTCCTAGAAAAAAAAGATTGTTTAGCTCTGAATATCTGCTGGAGTGGTAAGAATTTCCCTTGCCTGAGTCGTGATGGTTCTGATATGAGATCTGATCCATCGTCCCTATACTACTGAATGAAAATATCTGCTGTTGCAATCAATCTCACATACCCAACGAGAGCTGGCCTTTTGCTTCCAAAAACCCTCATCAATAGCTAAGGTCTGATTCAAATCAACATGTGCATGATGAAGTAAATCATGGTACTCCGGTGTAAGATCAACCTCAAAATCAATCTCTGCCTGGTCAACCCTTTCTTCAGCATCTCTAAATCTCTGGAGCACATCACAAAATACTCATCAATTCCACTACCTTATTCCCTATTTTAACCTAAAGAACTTCTCCCAAATGACAGCCATTCATGTAAGATAAGTGGGAGTGACCACTTTTGAGAAAGAAAGGCTGAGAAGTCATGATGTTTGGTCCAAGCTTTGAGGAATCTAAATGGTCTAGGACCTAAATCATCATTAGAAATTTACTGTAAAAGTAGAGGTGAGTGATCAGATGAAGTACGATTCAGATGAGTCACAATAAACTATCTGCAAAAGTCTGTATTTAAAGAGTTAATCAAAACTCTATCCAATCTTTTCCTGACCCTACCATTCATCCCGGTAAACTAAGACCCAGAAATGCCAGCGTCCTCTAAGTCATAGTCCAACATCATATCAGAAAAATCAGTAGAACCACGATCTTAATGACTATGACCAGTACACTCACCATCATGTGTGATGAAATTATAGTCACCCCCAACAAGCCAAGGATCATCTATAGAGAGGGAAATGTGGTGAAGACCCGCCCTCAACTCCATCCTAACATAGACCTAACAAGCAGCATAAACAGAAGTCAAGTAAATAGGTTGTGCTAGTCTGGGATCCACAATTCTAACATGTAGGAACTAGATATGATCGTCAATAGCAGTAACAGTAGTACCCACATTCTAGAATACCTAAATCTTATTCGACTCATTATAAATCCCCAGTGTCGAAATGCAGATAACGACAAACAAACTCAAGCCTCATCTCAAAAACCATAGGCACGAGAATAACTAAAATATAAACCTAATGAAGCTGGGCCCTGAGTAGCTACACTAACCACACCTCTCACATTCCAGATGATGGCACTCATCTGGATATACGTGAAGATGTATCCTACGATTGACTCTTGGTCATCATCCTGGGTAGTGAATTATCAATAAGTTTTGAATGTCTCTTTCGACTTACTAGGAAAAATCCATAATCATCTATCCTACTAGCTGACCTGTCAAATCATTAGAAGAAGATCTACGAAAAGGACCTTGTTGATGAACTTCAACCTATGAAAAACCCTATAAATCTGGCTGCTTTGTAGAAAGATGAGCCTTCATATTCTGTAGACACTATACAATAGGCACATTCGTACTACAGAAGCCTTGCGACCTCTCAAACAAATCCATCAAGAGAAAGTCAAAGCATGTAGAAGTCATTGTCATAGAAGCACATCTGATGGGGGCCGAAGCCTGAATACCTGAATGATCAACTAATGTAACAACAGGTGGACTCTGATAAGCAATTATATGATGATCTAGTGGTCAAGAAGTAGTAGTATGTGTAGTAGTAGTGCTGATGATAGATGGAGAAGTAGAATAAGTGGGAGCCATATATGTAGCAAGTGTCTGGAATGAAGCAAAAGTAGTGGTATGGCCAGTAGGGACTATAGAAGGAACAATCCGAGGGATGACTAGGAGATCTCATCTGAAGTACTAACTTATCTCTTCTGGTTTCTCTTAATAGGTGTCCATCACTATCGAGGTACGATCATGACATCCTTACCCTTTTCATTATCCTTGGCCAAAACTAGATTAGGCCTATGATTCTGGTTAGCTGCACCTAGGGCTACAAAAGGTGGAGCAGAATGGGAACTACTAGAACACTTCTCATTCGAATGACCAAAGTGTCTGCAACGAAAGCAAAATTCTAGCACGTTATCATAAACAATAAGCTGTATACAACAGGCTGCCAATGTCTCCCCTCTTCTCCCTCTCTATCCATATTCTATTAGAAAGCATCTATCCACAAATGATGGTGTACGGTCGCAGTGGTGGGAAGAAGATTGTTTGAGACCAATTATGTGGTTGATTGTAACCAATAATTGGTTTGTAATCAATAAATAATATGTGATTAATGGATTATATAATATGTGATCTAAAAATGTAAAACTTTCAATTAAATTTGTAATCGTAACTCATAATTTGTAAGTTGTGACCAATTAATTTAATAATTTGTGATAGGGAAATAAATGTGATCATTTAATTTGATAATTTGTGATCGATGAATAAACTATGACTTATAAAAATTGTGATTTATGATTGAAAAAATAATATGTGACTTATTAATTAGATAATTTGAGACCGATATAAAATTTGTAAACTGTAAAACTTGTGATTTGTGACCGAGAAATAAGCTGTAACCAATAAAATTTGTGATTGTCAACGTCTATAATTGTGACTAGTACATAACCATTATTATAAATTATATAATATTGTCACCTTAATATAATTAATTAATAAAATTTAATTTTAATTAATAGAATTTAATTAAGACCTGATTTTTGGACTAATAAACATAATTTCTTAATTTTGAAATTGTATTTCGTGAATTCACTTTATAATGACTCATCTACTGTACACCCCTGTTATCAACAAAGACCATCACCATAAACTATTATTACGATTGATCGTAACCTAAGTCTTTAATTTAGATTAGTTTTTGGTCAAATAAAAATTGTGATAATATATTTGTGATAACGGGTCATATTCAACAAATTATTGGTCAAAATCGATTACCGTTAGCACATACTTTGTCACAAAATGTCACGGTTAATATATAAATGGTAACAAACTTTAAACATAAGTTACAAACAATCATAGTTAATAGATGTGGTAGTCACAGATTTGGTCATAAACGATCATGATTAACAAGTGTTCACCGATGATTACAAACTTTAATATAAACATGTTTTGTAAAAAAAATATTCACCGTTAACATATGTCTATTTACACATGCCATTGTTAATATAGATTTGATCCTATATAAGCACAATTAAAATAAACTTCTTCACATACAATCATAGTGAAGAAAGACTTTATCACAATTAACATAGATTTAGTCACAGAGAATTATAGTTAACACATAAATAGTCACAAACTTTAAATGTAAACATGTCATTGGTAACACAGACTGATCACATACAGTCACGGTTAAGACAAACTTAATCACAAATAGTCACAATGAAGACAGACTTAATCACAAATAGTCATAGATAACACAAGCATGGTCACAAACAATAACAACTTAAACAAATCTAGTCACAAACAGTTACTGCTAAATAGAACATGGTAACATACATCACAAAATACACACTCAATAGGTCACATTTTATTTCCAGATATACATCACAAAATATACACTCAATAGGTCACAGTTTATTTACCGATCATAGTTTATCAAATTAATTTGTCTCGTGTTATTTCTCAATCACAAATCATAAATTTTATAGACCACAAATTATCAAATTCATTGGTTACAAGTTATTTCTCGATCACAATTTACAAGTTGATATGCCATGACTTATTTCTCGATCACAAATTATATATTTTACAGTCACAAATTATCAAAATAGTTGGTCACATTCTTTCTCGATCACAAATAATCAAATTAGTTGATCATATGTTTATCGATCATGAAGACACCAATTGTAGGTGACAATTACATATTTAATTACAATCACACGTTTTAAGTCATATAAATTGGAATTATGAATAGAATTGGTTGTTGTTGAGGTAACTCTCTTTTATTTTCTTCTTTCATTTTTCACATTTTTTGATAAGAGAGCAATGTGATGAAAAAAATGGCTTTTAATACCAAGTTTGTCTTCAGTGTGCTGTATGTGACCATGTCAATCTAATTTGTGAATGTATGTAATCAAGAAACAGTTACTTTGTTCAATTACTAATTAAGACAGATTTGGTTACAGACATTTACAATGAATACATATTTGGTCACAATCAATTATAATTAACACATATAAACTTATTCACAACATGTCATAATTAACATAGACTTAGTCATGGAGGGACAATGTTACATATATTTAGGCCACCATCAATTTTGCATTCCTCGGTAAAGTAATCGGTAGCTAGGCATTTGTGACCTTTTCCTCCGCGGTTTGCTCATCTACCTACAAGTAATTTAATTTGTCAGTGGCTTAAATTCAGAAAAAAAATCGTCTCTATGTCTTTGTGTGATTATATATATCAGAATAGATTGAAAATTGGTCTTATTCCAATTTCTAATAGATTTAACGTCAACTTCTAAGAACCTTAGTAGAAAATGCTACCTTGATTAATATAAGTTACATACCATAAATTTAGAGTGCCAAGAATATACATATTTTTGTTTTGCTGGAATGAAAATGAGGAAAACTTGTTCATTGACCAATGAGCTTCATTGATGTTTGCTGGAATGAATATTCTACATATTTTTCCATCTGGTAAAAACTAACTTATACATAATTCCTATAATTAATAATAATAACTTTGTTGTTGGTGGTGGAAATGGCCTATTGTTGGTGGTGGCTCCTCAGTTCCCTCCTCCAAACCCTTTTCTTCATCCTCCATCTCCTCCAAATCCTTTTGTCATCTTCAGCATCACTATCACCGACATCACTATCACTATCAGTACTACCACACCACCACCAATAATGTACCAACAACCACCAACAAAAATACACCAAAAACCACCAACCACTACCCCAAGATATTACCCCAAAGAAAATCGAGTCGTCGGAGAATTTTTTTTTCTTCCAAAGCTCCATAACAGTTGCGACCGTCGGATAAATTTTTCTGCTCGCGTTTGTCGTCAGAGCCAGCTATTTTTAAGGTTGTTTCCGAGCTGGACAGAGAAACAGTGAGATGTAATATTTATGTGATAAAGAGAGAGAAATGGTGAGATGTGAGCAGTGGCAGACCTAGCATTGAAGTTCAACTCGAGCGGACGTTGACAAGTCAACGTCGTGATCGTAAGAACGAGGTATTAATATTTAATTAAATAATATAAAAAATTACTCAATATATATATGTAAATGCACTTAAACATAAGAATTATATATATGAAAACGTAATTCCATACAACCTAAAATACTAAAGAAATACGCAATACAACATACTCTGTAACTGTGATCTTAACTAACTGCATTCTATGGGATCTCATGTTTTGAAAATNTTTTTTTTTTTTTTTTTACATTTTCACCCTTAATTATACATTTGATTGCGCAAATTGTTACGACTTGCTATTAGATTCCCACGTGGTCTAGCATGTCTGGGGTAAATTTCGAGGCTCGCTACTTAATCCGAGGTGAAAAGTCCGAGCCCGCTACTCAATTCGAGGTGGGAAGTCCGAGGCCCGCTACTCAATCCGAGGTGGAAGGTCCGACCTACGGCACTGAGCTGCCGAGCTTACATGCCCATGTAATTCCGAGGCCAAAGTAGCTCCGAGAACGAGGCCCATGTAATTCCGAGGCCAACAGGCTCCGAGGCTCCTCAGCTAGTGGCAGCCCACGTGCAAATATTGAACTCATGATGAAGATCTTTATTCGAATGATTGATGTGACCTTTGTAAAAAGTGTATTTGTGTGTTTTCTTGTCAATGTAAGGGCATTTAATATTATGATAGGCTAGGAAAGTTAATTGGATGGCTAGGAATTGACGTCTCGATCGAGGAGATGAGGCCATGTGTAATTTGATCCAAGGGTCACCATTTCATTTGTAACACTATAAATACCACCACCAAGTAACAATTGAAGAATAATGCAACTTTGAATACAAAAACACGACCTAAACACTGGAGTAACCCGAGTTCATTCTCTACAAGATATTTTACTCTTTACAAATATTGATCTATTTACATATCGATTGGTTCTTATCTTACAATCGTAGTCCGTTAACCTTACTGGAACCCAAATGGAAACGTCTCGTGTCGTCTAGCTCATCCCACATCCATCTGGAGCAATATTGACCGTTGATCGGCATCTACGTGTTGGATTTGCTTGGATTTGCTTGCCTATGCACGAGTGAGCCCAACATCTGTTGGCAACATTTTTGGGGTCAACAGTCATTAAGAGTGAAATCTCGTATTTCCAAATTTCATAGTTTTTATGACCTAATGGTATTTCATCAAGGATATATTATGAAGTCACAATGAAATCAAAGATATCTAGTCAAAGTGAAAATAATTTACCAATATATGCGATTAAATACCACTGTAAATACCATATTATGAAGCAAAAGAGGTTTATATTATTAAAGTTATTTGGCTACTGAGGGTTTATTCTTTGGTTTTGAGAATTGGAGAGGGTTTATAACTTCTTCTGGAAATAAAGAAGTAATGAACCATCACTTTAGTTGTGAAAATATATTCGGGCTACCCTTTGAACTTACAAGTTTTTCTGGGAGAAAACTACATTTGGGGTTCGAATTCTTGAGATGAGATATTAAACTAAGGGAGGCCAACAATCCTACGAGTAAATGAATTTTCACCCAGAACAAGGGCCTCTAAACTTCACAACTTTGATAGTCTGTCAAAAGCTACCAAGAAATTCAAGATTTCTCTCCCAAATTGTTTGGGAGACACAGAGCGAATTTTTTGTTTGATCAAATACGAGTTTTGAATGGATTATTTTATGTTTGTGTTGTAATAATAAATTAATTTTTGTAGCAATAATTAACTTTTCCGTATCTAGCTTTCAAGGTTGTATCATCGGCTAAAATTAAGGACAGCATCGCATTTCGAAATGCTCGAATGCATTGTTCAAGAGCCATGAAGACAAAATTAAACCAATTCTGGCCCTCTGTTTCAATAAAAAATGCAAAGCTAGGATTAGTTGTAGCTAATTTAGTATAGCTCTCACCGGATGAGCCCAATAAGTCCTCAAATACGCATTTTTTGGCCTTCCGAGCCTTTCAGTAGCTCATGACCACTCCGTACTCTCGACAGACGCCATTAATAATGTCCAAAAGTCTATAGATCGTTCGTAGATTCTGATACTTAGGCATTATCTGTCAACCAGTAAACTACGTACGGGCTTGCATGTGATCATTTTAATGAATTCTCGCTTCGCAAGTATGTTCCCATGTATACTTGCAAACTACAAAAAATTCATTCGTGACCATCTTCGTCGCTCGTGAATGCCAACGGCAATTATCGTCATCTTAGATAATCGTCGGCGATAACTTGTTCGATTTCTTCACTTTGAACTCAAAGTTGTGTTTCAGTGCAATTCGGTACGCAGCTTCCTACAAATCTTTCTTTGTTTTCAAACAATTGCTCGACATACAAATCCTCATCATCAGGAACCACTTGCAAAGAATCAAGTGATGGTCCACTCGATCCAGTCCTTACGCTCCCGTCCCACTCATGTCTTTGACGAGATAAATCAATCAAATACTCATTTGTAAATTCATTATCATTCTCGTTGTCATGAACAACTAACGAAAACTTGTGTTTAACAACGAGATCACGATGAGGATCAACTATTTCGAGAATAACTACATCATCCTCTCGAGCTATCTCCAATGTGTCCCAAAAATCATCAGCATTGTGATCCCCTCCATCAAAATCTTCGGGTTCACCTTCAATAACATTCTTCATCACTAAAGTCATGCAAAGAGGAGTTGTGCACATGTTCAACTCAAATAGATAATTCACTTCAGCATAAAAAATAACATTGATAGGTGGAATCGGAATGGATGAATGCTCGTTGAATATAAATTTCAGTTCGATATCGTACTAAGAGAGATCGACTTTAAGTTTGTTTGCCAAGTCATGGTACATTTTCGCATATGATGTGCTCAATGTTATGGAAAGACAAATACCATCACGTATATCACTCAACCATTTTCATTTCTATTGATCTTTTTATCCTATTCGAAAGCACCAAAGTAACAAATTGGAATTACAATCATATCTGCACGAGGAAACAGAATTTTTAATTACATAAAAAAATAGTCGAAAAATCAACCCAACCACTGATTGTTATGATTAAAAAAATAGCTTAATAGACGACTGTTAACATCAACAACCGACTGTTACGGCGACCATGATATGCAGAAGAATTTTTTTCTCATTTATGCTTAAAAAATTATAGATCTATTAAAATTTTTTTATCTACATGTTAATCTATGTCGAAATGAGATATATCGATTAAAAACGTATACTAATTTAGCGAAAACAAATTAAACATACTATACTTAACGATTCGAAATGATAGACATAAAAATAAAAAATTTCTTATTCAGTGTTTGATCAATTTATGAGATTTTGAGGTTGAAGCGAATGAAAAATGAGAGAGTTTTTAACCGTGTTGGAAAAAATGGATAAGAAAATTTAGCCCGCCTATCACCTTGCCTTCGCTCGAGCGACACACTGTCGCTCGCCTGTCACCCAACTTTCGTTCGAGCGATATGATTATTCGAAAAATTTTAATTTGTATTTTTAATGCTTTTTTATTCAGCCCATTCAACCCCAAAACCTAAACTATAAATACCAAATACCTCTGAATATAAATTCCAAGGTTGATCATTGTGAAAACATATATTCTTCATATTAACCTTTATACTGGGATTTGTTCTTGACGGTGAAAACATCAACTCCACAATCAATATACCAAACTGCTACTTTCTACATATCTGTAAAAGTTCTGGAGATCAAATGAAGGTGACTGGAGTTTCGATCGTTGAAGAACACGAAGTTCTTTGTTGATCTACATGAGATAGACGAATTCATAAAATTGGGAGTTGCTGCAGGAGCGCGCAATAAATGAGGGCTTTGAAAACTGAAGTTGGGAGTTGATGCAGGAGTACGAAATCCAGAAGAGTTGTGGAAATTACAGTCAGGAGGTCAGACAATACTATTGGTAGTCGAGTCTAGTGGACTGTAAGTTCTAATATGTTTATAGTGGATTGTTGACTTGCAAAATGCCCAAAGTTTTTTGCTAGTGGCACTCAGTATACTAAGATCACTTCTACTTCTAAGAAGGTTTGAGTTAGAAAAAAGTGACTTAAAAAGTTGTGAGATTGATCATGCTCTTAAAGGTAAGAGCATCCATGTATCTCTTTGAATATATACTTAGATTTTCGAGTCACGAGGACGATGGTGGGGCTGCCTTATGCTTGTTTGATATATCGATTAGTGATAGCCATAGGATTGAGCTTTCTTGAGGTGGGTTCCGAGGTGAATTTCCCGACCGATTGGCCATACCACTATCTCTCATATTAGGTCACATACTTCTTTTGAGCTGGCTCAGCGAGTTGACCCGACTGTGCCGACTGATCCTATAGATGACTTTATCTCTTTTGATCCCTCGAATCTTCCTACTATTTCTTCTGCTTCTCCACCCATTGATATTCCATCTTCTACTTCTACTCTTCCTCTGGCTGAGTCTATTCCTTTACTTGCTGATATTTCATTTGTTCCCATTGACCCATCTGTTACACTTATGCGACAGGTGACCCTATCGATCGAACAACAGGCTCATATAATGCTAGAGATTACAAAGCTGAGAGCTACAGTTGATTGATGCACTATCGAGTTTACTATGTTCCGTGGTGCTGTTGGATATTTTCAGCAAGGACTGCGATGGATTCGTCACCATTGGGATGATGGTGCAGCTTCTGATGAGGGAACTGATACTGATGATGTTGGTGATGCAGCATAGTTGTTAGGTTGTCCCTTATCATTTTGTGACAAAAAAGGAGAGTAGATATAGATATATAGATATTTTGGATGATGATAGAGTAGATATTTTTGGATGTATATGATAATTTTACCTTGACTTGATGTATCTAAAAAAAATTGATTAAATGATTGTTTCAGTATTGCTAGATTAAGTTTTGATGTTTTATAGTATCAACATCTCTTTTTGGTATGTTGGGTTACATTAATATTACGTCTTAATTTAGGTTATGGTATGAAACTAAAATTATACGTTATGAGTTATAACTGCTTCAATTAACTGCTTAAATTGCCTTTAATCTTAATACTACTTGAATTAACTACTTGAATCGTTTTTACACTTAGTACTGTTTCACATACGTTTTACACCGGTATTTAAGTTATCTATTTCAGAAAATAAGTTTTGATAAAAGAAAAGCAGAACTCAATCAAGATAGTTAGTGTTGGTTGTGTCCGTCATTGAGTCTGTAATTATTTTCACTACTACCTTGACTTTAGATTGTAGTTTTGTCACAAAATGTCAAAGGGGGAGCTTGTTAAGTATTTGATGTAATTGGCAAGTTTGTGAAAAAAAGGACTACAATTAATATGTAGTAAAATTCAAAGAGTAAGTTGCAAATAGTGGAAATTGAGTTGTATTAGGTCTAGGGTTCGAGAATGAAAAAAATGGAAAAATGATGCCGCAATTTCGCTAGACTGTCGCCAAGAAATATTGTCGCCTGCCTGTCGCCGTGTCCTTGCTCGAACGACACACTGTTGTTCGCCTGTCGTCCAACTTTCGCTCGAGTGATAATGTTATCCGAATAATTTTAGTTCGCATATTTAAAGCTTTTTATCCGGCCCATTCAACTCCAAAACCTAACCTATAAATACCAGACTCCTCTGAATGTAAATTTCAAGATTGATCATTGTGAAAACATATATTCTTCATATTCTCTCCATCTAACTAGCTTCAACCTCCATACAATAATTTATTCTTGGCGGTGAAAACATCGAATCCACAATCCAAATATTAAACTGTTGTTCCTACACATCTGTTAGAGTTCTGAAGATCAAGGGAAGGTGGCTGAAGTTTCGATCGTTGAAGAACGCAGAATTTTTCGTTGATCTATATGAGATAGATGAATTCATAAAATCGGGAGTTGCTGTAGGAGCGCACAATAAATGAGGGCTTTGAAAACTGAAGTTGGGAGTTGGTGCAGGAGCACGAAATCCAGGAGAGTTGTGGGAATTGAAGTCGGGAGGTTAGAAAGTATTAGTTGTAGTCGAGTCTAATGGATTGTAAGTTTTAATTCGTTTATAGTGGATTATTGACTGGCAAAGTGCCCAGAGTTTTTACCCAGTTGGGGTTTCTCCGTGATTAACTCACTTGAGGGTCATCGAGGAGAGATGATAACTGTTTGCTAGTTGGACATCCCTCTACTCGGGATGCTCGCTAATGATGCATCCGAGGGCAGCTCGCCTCGCCTCTCAAATCGACCCCACGGATATGTGTTGAAGACATCAAGATCGTCGACCATCTCCACATTGAATAGGTCAATCGATGTCTTCCTTGGGTGACATCGTAACATGCTTTCGAGAATGTAGACCAGACCAAGCTTCAGTATGTCTAGCATATGGTCATATCCCCTGATCGCATCCATCAACTGTGGCAGCAGCACCGTCCTATGTCCCTAGAAGTAAACATCGTGCAGCCCGTTCCCTCTTTAAGTACCAGCACGAGCTGCTTCATCGCCCGTAATCTCCAGTCCAGTGATCAGGACAAACTCGAACATAGAGAAACTGACGACTTTACCCCCGAGGTTGAAGTGGATGGCATCGCCATCGATTGGACTCAACAACCGACATAGTAGGGTATCGATGATCTGTCCCGAGAGCTGCACATCTCCCAACTTGTACAGGGGCCAAAGAAAGGACCAC
>CAIGRB010169745.1:0-11176 GCA_903798255.1 Fraxinus quadrangulata | reverse complement strand
CTAAAATAGATTATGGGATGTTGAATTTTTTTGTTTAGAAGTGTGGATCAAGCTTCTAAGGTCACTAATTTCTCCTATATCATTATTGAATCGACCTATTCATGTCCAACGTTATACTCAATTCATATGCATTTATGTCACAATTGTTTGCAAAGATAAGTAAGACTTTAACTCAAACACATAACGTATTCATAAATCACAACCGACTCATATTCCCAAATATATTCATCATTGTTAATAATGTTATCCAGCCCATACAAGCATGCAATTTTTTTTATCAACTCTACATCACACAAAAGTAGTATATCCCCTCCCCCAAACTTGAATAACACAGTGTCCTCAATGTGAAAAAGAAGTAAAAATGGGAGAATACATGAGTGGGGACATTAGATGTCCTCATCATCGTCCAGTGGAGCTGGAGGATGGGAGCTCGATGGCAATGATGGTGGTGGAGGGAATACAATCTCGGGATACGCAGAGGCTATGGCTGTAATACAATGATTCTGATATTGAAATTGGCTATACATGGAACCTTGTAGTTGGTCCATTCGTTCTTGCATGCCATCATGCCATCGGGTCATGTGCAAGTCCATTGCCTCAAGCCACCACCAGTTTGTAAAGATGGAGGAGTAGAGACAGCTGGTTGCGATGTGAAGATGAATTGGCCATGTGTTGATGCACCGCTAACTTGCCCCTGAGATCCCGCGTAAGTAGTGGCTTAGGATGTAAGACCTCATCAGATTCCTGCGTAGCGACACTCGATCGTACACATAGATCATGTATCAAGGATGGATGTCCCAAATTATCGATGGCAGGCCCTACTATGATGTGTAGGATGCTGTTTTGAATGACCTTGCCCACATCAATAGAGAGTTCCATCTAAATGGCGTAATTCAATATAGCTCGTTCTCTTGTCACTTCACTGACGTTGCTACTGGGAATTAGTTTGGCAGATATAAAGTGATGCCAAATTTTACAATTTACTGTCAAACCGGCTGTAGAAAAGTTAGTCACAACACTTGTATTATGTTTCCATTCAGTGCCTTCGTGAGCTAGTGCTTGAATCAAGCTATCGGGGTCAACTCTCTCATCACGTAATCTGGAATAGTCATAATTGAGTATATCCTGCATGTGATAGAATATGTTAATAGAGACACTGTCAAATTTAAGCTAATGATCGCGTACAAAAACCTTGAAGTCTTCGTGTTCTTTGGCATTAGCATAGAATTCCTTTACTAGAGGGATAGAGCAAGCCCCAGGTTGTAAAGTAAATTGTTTCCATCCTAAACTTTGAATTAGTTCTGGTAGTAGTTTCACAAAACCACTCTTCGAAATACAATTTCGGTACACCACCGAATGCCGATATCTTTCTTCCGCCGTGGCGCTAACAAAATGCCTTCTATCATAAATAGCGTAGAGGAAGATGATTCCGTGATCTTAGACTTTTTCTTAGGCAGCATGATGACGTAGCTCACGGCGAGGTCACAAGTATAGTAAAAGTACACCAAATTCAACCAACAATATAAAGCCTAAATATCAACTTCAAAAGCACAATGGCAAGATTCTTCCAATATTCCACTTAGAAAATTCCTCAAACACCTTGGATGCATCAACCTCAATCAAACATTTAGCAAATATTAATATCCTCCATACACAACCAAGCAATCAAAATTCTCCAATTCAAGCACCATACTAATAATAAGCTAAATATCTCTACCCAAAGCTAAGAAATTCTATAGAAGAGATGGACAAACCATGAGCAAAACTCTTACCTTGTGTTGTAGGAGTCTCCACATTCATTTAGCTTAGGCAAGAGGTGAGATATAATGGGATAAACAAATTGTAGAAAAGTGGAAGAAGATTCTTGTAAAACTTTTGAAGCGTGGAGAGGTGAAAATTTTCTATAGGTTTTGAAATTAGGGCTTAGGGGAAGTGGGGAAAATGATGAGGCTTTTATATAAAAAAAAATTTAAATACCGGGAGCTGCAGCGCCCAAGCATAGGGGTAATGGTGCCAGCGATTCTATTAAAAAAATGTGAATTAATAATTTTTTTTACCTCTACCGTAGCCCTTCCCCATTTCCACTCTTGGGTCGATACATTCATTCTTGAGAGTGTACCTATAAAAGCAAAAATAAAACAACATTACTAAAGTCGCTAACATAAAAGAAAAAATACCTAATCAATAAAAATATAAGGAGTAGAACTTGGGTTGCCTTCTAAGAAGTGCTTCTTTAACGTCATTAGTTAGACGTAGATGTGGATTTAGATTGATTCTTTGAGGGCAATTTCTTCCATATCTCGATCTTCCACTCCGTAATAATGTTTAAGGCATTGTCCATTTGCTTGGAAGGTGGATCCATCCTTGCTCACTTGCTCCACTGAACCATAAGGGAACACTTTACGAACCACAAATGGTCCCGACCACCGTGATTTAAGCTTGCTAGGAAATAATTTCAAGGGAGAATTGAATAAAAGGACTTGTTCACCTGACTTGAATTCCCTCCTAAGGATCATCTTGTCGTACCACAGCTTTGTTCGTTCTTTGTATATCTTTGCATTCTCATAAGCATCATTCTGGAACTCCTCTAACTCGTCAAGTTGCAACAAGCGTTGTGGACCAGCTAATTTCATGTCCAAGTTTAACTTTTTCACAGCCCAATAAGCTTGATGCTCTAGTTCAACTGGTAGATGACACGCCTTTCTGAACACCAGATAGTACGGTGACATTCCAATTGGTGTTTTAACGCTGTTTGATATGCCCAAAGAGCATCATCTAGCTTGTGAGACCAGTCCTTGCAGTTGGTGTTCACTGTCTTTTCCAAAATCTATTTAATCTCTCTGTTGGATACTTCTGCTTGCCCATTTGATTGAGGGTGATAGCCAAGTGCCAATTTGTGCCTGACGTTGTATTTAGCCAAAAGGAAATTGAAAAGTTTATTACAAAAATGCGTACCTTCATCACTTACTATTGCCCTAGGTGTGCCAAACTAAGTGAAGATATTTTTCCATAGAAACTTCAAAACTACATTTGTGTCATTAGTTGGTATAGCAATGGCTTCAACCCATTTGGATACATAGTCTACTGCAAGAAGAATATATACCTGGTCGAAAGATGGTGGAAAAGGACCCGTGAAATCTATACCCATACATCAAATAGTTCTACCTCAAGTATATTGGCTAATGTGAGTTCCTGATGCCTCGAGATGCTCCCAGTGTGTTGACAACGGTCACATGTCTTCACAAAAGCATAACAATCCTTGAACAAGGTTGGCCAATAAAATCAAAATTGTAATACCTTGGAAGTAGTACGTGTAGGACCGAAATGACCTCCATAAGGTGATGAATGACAATGCTCATGATTGATTGTATTTCTTCTATAAGGACACACATCCTAATTATTCTATCAGCGTATCTCTTGAAGAGTAGTGGATCATCCCACAAATATGACCTGACATCATATAGAAAATTTTTCTTTTGATGGGGAGTCAAGTTAGGTGGTATTGTTCCACATACTTCATAGTTAACAAAATCTGCATACCATGGGGTTCTTGATAAAATTGGTAAAAGAAGCTCATCGGGAAAAGTTTCTAGAATTTGATTATTATCCAACACCTTTTCATTCTCTAACCGTAGAGATGATCTGCAACAACATTCTCACTGTCTTTCTTGTCCAGAATCTCTACATCAAACTCTTGTAATAGCAAGACCCACCTGATTAAACGTGGCTTGGCATCTTTTTTTTTCAAATAGATATCAGATTGCAGCATGATCTGTGAAAATGATTACTTTGGTGCCAATGAGATAGGATCTAAACTTGTCACATGCAAAGACCACTGACAGCATTTCTTTCTCTAATATGGTGTAATTCACTTGAGCTTCATTCATGGTCTTGCTAGCATAGTAAATTGCTCAAAATATCCTTTCACATCTTGGTCTTAGTACTGTCCCAACCGCGTAGTCACTGGCATAATACATGACTTCAAATGGCTGACCCCAATCCGGCATTACCATCACTAGAGTTGCAACTAATTTATCATTTATATTGCTTAAAATGCTTTCAAGCAGTCTTCATCACACATGAATGTAGTATCCTTCTCCAAAAGGTTGCATAGATGTTTAGCTACCCTTAAGAAGTCTTTAATGAATCTCCTGTAAAATCCAGTGTGCCCCAAGAAACTCCAAATGCCCTTGACATTGGTTGGTGGTGGTAGTTTTGCTATTGTATCAATTTTAGCCTTGTCAACTTCAAGTTCCCTTGCTGAAACATGATGGCCTAACACAATACCTTCTTGTTCCATAAAGTAGCATTTCTCGCAGTTGAGAACTAAGCTCTTTTCTTCACAACGTTGCAAAACTAAGGAGAGATTGTGAAGGCAGATATCAAAAGAAGTACCAAATACAGAAAAATCATCCATAAATACCTCCATTATATCATCTACCATGTTTGCAAAGATCGCCATCATGCACCTTTGAAAAGTGGCTGTGCATTCCATAACCCGAACGACATCCGTTTGTAGGCAAAAGTCCCATAAGGGCAAGTGAATGTTGTCTTTTCCTGATCTTTTGGTGCTATTGCAATTTGATTGTATCCAAAGTAACCATCAAGGAAACAGTAGTGGGAGTAGACTGCTAATCTGTCTAGCATTTGATCAATGAAATGGAGTGGGAAGTGATCTTTTCTCGTTGCTTTGTTCAGCTTCTTGTAATCAATACATACCATCCAGCCAATTACCGTCCTTGTTGGAATTAGCTCATCGTTGTCGTTCTTTATTACTGTTATCCCACCTTTTTCTTTGGCACCACTTGTACTGGGCTAACCCATTCACTGTTTGAAATAGCAAATATAATTCTTGCCGTTAGTAACTTTAGTATCTCTGCCCGAACCACTTCTTTCATAGCTGGGTTTAGTCTTCTCTGATGTTCAATGGATGGTTTGTAAGAGTCTTCCATAAGGATTTTGTACATGCAAATTGTAGGACTTATACCCTTGATATCAGTTATAGACCAACCCAAAGCTATTCTCTCAACACTCTTAATAACCTATCCTCTTCATCCGTAGTGAGTGAGGAAGAAATTATCACTGGAGATGTAGAATTTTACTCCAAAAATGCATATCGAAGGTGATCTGGTAGTTGCTTCAACTCAACTTTGCTGTCCAACTTACCATTGTTATCAATTGATCCCGTTGACGATTGAATATCTTCGCTTTGTGATGGATCATCTTCATTTTGTGAATATTCAATAGCCAATATGCAATCTACTAAGTCCTTACTCCATGTGTACTCTCCAGAAGTTTTAATGTCGTCCTTTGTTGCACTAAACATCATATAATGCTCCAAGGGGTCTTCAATGAATAATATCTCTTCTTTCACGGCATACCTCAATGAAGTCAATTCTATGGCAAGTCTTGGCATCATCTGGAAACTTCATTGCTTGGTAGATATTGAACAACACTTCCTCGTCATTCACTCTCAATGTTAACTGCCATCCTTGTACATCATTAAGGCCCTTCCTGTTGCTAAAAATGGCATACCCAAAATCAATGGAATCTTCTGATTTTTCTCCATGTCCAATACAACAAAGTCAGCTGGGAAGATAAATCTGTCAACTTTGATCAAAACATCTTCAATGATCCCTCGTGGGTATGTAAGGGATCTATTAGCTAGTTGCAGAGTTACTGATGTAGGTTTTAGTTTCCCAAGTCCCAACTTCTTGAAAACTGATAAGGGCATCAGGTTGATACTTGCTCCAAGATCACATAGGGCTTTATCAAAAAATGAGCTTCCAATGGTGCAGGGAATAGTGAAACTGCCCGGATCTTTTCTCTTCCGATGGAGTTTCTTTTGAAGAATAGCACTGCATTCTTTTGTCAACTTCACTATTTCATATTCTTTCAACTTCCTCTTCTTTGACATCACCTCCTTCATGAATTTGTATAGAAGGGCATCTGTTCCAAAGCATCTGCAAAAGGAATACTAATATGAATGTTCTTAAAAATTTCTAAAAATTTAGCAAATTCTACATCAAATTTCTTCTTTTGGAATCGCTGTGGAAACAGAAGTGCCGACTTAATGATTGGTGGGTTATTAAGGAATAATATGGAGTAAGGCTTGTGAGTCTTCTGTGCTTCTTCAGTCTTTTGTTCTACTGCTACTTGATCTGCTTCTTTATCAGGAGTAGGACTTGTTATTTCTTCGGTCATACTTTCTCCAATTTGTTTGCCACTCCTTAATGTAATGGCCTTGCAATGCTCCTTTGGGTTGATTTCTTAATCACTTGGAAACTTTCCCTATTGTTGAGACTTCATTGATGTTGCCAATTGCCCAATCTGAACCTCTAGATTTTTCATTGTGGCTCCCATGTTCGACACATGTGTTTCGATGTTATCCAAACGTATCTCATCTTTGTTGAATCGCAATCTCATCTCTGAAATGAAAGTTCCAAGGATATCCTCTAAAGATTACTTCCCCTCAGAATTTTAAGTGTTGAACCCAGGTGGAGGTTGAAGTATGTTCCTGTTATTACCATATGATAAATTCTCATGATTCATCAGCCCTGGGTGATAATGACTTGAAGAGTAGTTTCTCCTTTGATTGTAGTTCCTATTATTGACATATTGAGCTTGCTCATTCCCTATCTATGTCTCTTGATGTGATGAGGAAGCAGCCATAACTGAATCTGATTTCTGTTGATTTCCTTGAGTGGTAAATACAACTATCTGATTAGTAAGTGATAAGACCTGAGCTGCTAATGTTGTGATGGGGTCTACTTTATGAAGCCCTGCTACTCTTTTAACGCTTGATCTCTCACTTGGCTATTGATAGTTGTTTGTAGCTATGTTGTCCAACAAGACATATGCAACATCTGTCGTTTTAGCAATTAGAGTGCCTTCTGCAGCTGCATCTACTATGGTTCTTGTCTGTCCATTTAACCTGTTGTAGAAGATCTCAATCTGCATCCAACTTTGAAAACCATGTTGAGGGCATCTTCTAAGTAAATCTTTGAATCTTTCCCAAGCTTCATAAAACGGTTCGAAGTCAGATTGTCTGAATTGACCAATCTCGCTTCGAAGTTGAGCTGATTTGGAAGGTGAAAAGTACTTGGTGATGAATTTCTGAGCTAAATAATCACAAGTTGTAATTGATCCGTACTGTAGTGACTGGAACCAAGCTTTTGCCTTATCCCACAAGGAAAAAAGAGAACATGCGAAGTTTAAGTGCTTCATCGGTGACTCCATTCATCTTCACCGTATCACAGATTTCTAGGAAAGATCCCAAATAAACATTTGGATCTTCTGTTGCAGCTCTCCCAAACTAATTCTACTGTATCATGTCTATTAGTCATGGTTTCAGTTCGAAATTGTTTGCAGCTATAGCGGGGCGTGCAATGCCAAAATAGTTATCATTGACAATGGGCCTAACATATCCCGAATAGCTCTTTGTTGATTATTTTCATTAGCTATTCTTGTCTTCTGTTTTGCCATTGCTTCACGTTCGTCTTTCTGTATACCCCTTGGATAGCGAAATATACGTTCTGGTTCAGGATCAACAAGTAATAAGTCAATGTTTCTCGCCCTTCGCATAAACAGCTGAAATGAAAATTACTGAAGCAATTAAAGACAGAAATGAAATGAATGAAACTTAAAATAAAAATTCTAAATTAAAATAAAAACTAATTGGTAATAATATCAACAGAATTCAAATAAATCAATCCCCGGCAACGGCGCCAAAAACTTGTCACCCGTTTTCTATAACGTGATTTATACCGCAAGTGTACGATGCCAAGTTTTGTAATATAGTGATGAAATGGAAAATGTCAAACCCACAGGGATTGATACTTGATTTCTACCGAGTACTATAATTGTTTAGTTTTCATTTTATTTAGACAATCAAAATTAAATCAATATTGTTATTTTAATCTACCGTAGATGGAATAAAAAAATGGCAAGTGAACGGAAGCAATTTAACAATAAGTTATCAAATTATGAAGCATAGGGAATGATTTCTTAGCACTATCGACAATTTTTTCAACCTATAACTTTAATTCAATCAAATTTTTCTCAATTTATAGGNAATGTATAGAAATTATCGATGCACGTGGTTCTTAATTCAAATAGGCCTCAAAAGTTCGTACTTTCTCTCGAAATCTACAAAACCTAGGCTGTGTTTTTCTTAGATCGCACCTAAATTTCTCTCTCTCGAGTGCCGAAATTTATGCATCAATTCATTCAACTAGTAGCCAATTAATTGAAAGCATTACACACAAACAACCCAAATAAATTAACGAAAAATCCAATAGAATGAAATATCTAGGAATCAAACACATCTCAAGTCGATTACATCAAACTCTAGATCTAAAGATTTAGTTCATAATTGCTAAAAATAACAAATTAAAATCTGAATTAAAGAACATGGAGAAGAAAAGAATAAGAAACTCTTTTGTCGCTTTATTTATCCTCCAATTTCTTGTCATTTTTGTTCTAAATCAATTCTCCTTCCTCTTGTCTTCTAAGTCATCGTTCACCCCTTAATTAGGTCTTTAAATGTGTATTTATAGTTCCCCAAAGTTGCAAGTCGAATTGGAAGTGGATCGGGAAATTCTTTTGAATTTTCTTCTTTTTTTAAGTGCCCGACGGGCCGCGCCCAGATCTAACGTCGCGGCACCGCAATTTATTCAATTGCTAGTGCCGCAATTCTGTTGGTTTCCTTCTTTGCTGCTAGCACCATAGCGCCCGAGGCTGGAGCCGTGGCACCAACAGCTATGGTAGTTTTTTTTTATATTTTGGCTCCTACACTTCTGGTTCTTTTACCTCGTTACTTAGTTTGCTCATCTTTTTGCCTCATTTCCACTTCATTCTTCTCTTCCCTCATCTCCAATCCATGCCTCCTTCCATGATCATTATGTTAGCTCCATTCCAAGCTTCCATCCACTCCATTGTCATCAAAGTTGTCTAACTACAAAACAACACGAACACATACATCAAAACGCTAAAAAGTGCTCAAGAACAAACCAAAAAAATATGTTTTAAATGTACTTGTTTAATGAGTTAATTAAACTCATCCAGAAGTCCATACATTATATAAATAATCATACTTGGACTTCGAGAACTATTGTTACGCCTTGTGTAACTAGGACCCACACATGGCCCCTATTAGGTCACTTAGCAAGCGTTTTGAGGACCCCACATTCAATACACTGATGGGGATGACCCAGCCCCACATGGACGACCATCTTTAAAAAAGTTTGAACGACCCCGTGTCGAAGAGGTGGGCCGACCTCATTGCACACGAACCTCGCGGCAAGAGCCATTCAGAGCGAAGCTGTAACGAATCTTGAACAGATCCCATTCCGCGTAGATGACAAGACAATGCCATCACCATCGCCGCAAACCTATTTAGTCAAGTCCAAGCCGCAAGCTTGGTCGTATGATTACCCAAAGCAGTACTAGCATTTAAGGCTATGATTGATTGATGCCTATGATTGGAAAGGTCAATCCTATGAATTGAGCCACATATATCCTCATCTAATGATATCCATTCCTCTGGCCCAAATATAAAAGCTCACACTTAGTGCCATTTGAGAATAATGCAAGTTTAGACTCTTAAATGATATATTCTTGCCATACGTTTATCTGATTCATCTCCCAAAGCTGACCCCATTTTATTGGAGGCTTACGTTTTAAGCTCTCCCATACCTATAATTATTTCTCAAATTGACTTAACGGTCAGAGTGCATGCGGCCAACTCCACCCCTTTCGGATAAGGCCATGTGTACCTAACGGTGTGTCCAAATGTGCAGGAATCCAGCTTGCGTGGATGCGAGAGGCCTTAGGATTAGTTGGCCACCTCATTAGAACATTTTTGGGAGTCAACAATAGCCATTCCATTGGGATATAGAGCACTTCTAGCTTCTCAGAATTTGATAATCTCATTAAAGTCATCTCTACATAGGCAAAATCCTGACTAGTTTCCCATTTGGTAGATGAAATACATCCCACGAGAAGTGTCCAAGTTCAGGTAGGGATTACTATAAAAACCAATCATCATCCACTCCGTCCCTTCAATTATTTGTCTTATCGATGCTTCAATGTGCAGGCAGGAGTAAGACTTGATTTGCAGGTCACATCCCCCCTTCATAATAATATAATCCCCCTACATCCGATCAACATATATATAAGCCCCATATATCTTCCCTTTCTATCCTCTACAAAATCATGATGAAATCCAAGTCCATAAATAAGATTTGTTTCCCAAAGTACCCAAGAGTCGAGTTTCAGACAAGAAAACCAGACCCAAGGGAATAGCTTCAAATTATTTTTTGCAGAATGGACACCATACATGAGTTCCCGCTCTCTATACATTCGAGCTCAATCAACTCATTGGATTCGGAGACTCTGCTTGCAGAGTCCACCGTTATTTATATTGGATCATGTACCCGCATAGTGCATTTTGTTGTGGTAAAATAACATTTTGATAATAAATAAAATGTGATTTTTATTTATTTTGTGTTGTGTGATTTAATATTGAGCATGTGAATTAAAAGTATCTATGATTACTTTTGATAATGTAAGTTGGATGCTTGCATTGAGAAGCACAGTTCGACAGAATTTATAATTTAATCATAAATAATGTTTTCACAACCAATCAATTAAGGTTTTTAGAGCTGTTAAGATAGGTGTTGATACTGCTCTATGTAATAACCATAAAATAGGTTGGTCCCAACTACTCGTTCCGATAAAAGGTATTGTACTAGTCTAGAAAGAAATACATAAAAGTATAGGAAGAACATGTCTGCCTACCCTAGAATTGAGAGGAAAAAAATAGCAGAAAGAAGCAACATGACATTGATGTTATTAATGTGTGAACGAAGTAGCTACTTACAAGTGGGATGAAAAAAATTGTGTATTTTCTTGTGTACGTGAGTATGTAAGCAAGGAGAATATTGAAAAGCATTGCACTACTTGGCTAAGCTTTAGATACTTAATTTGGGGTACTTCGATTTCTAATGAGATCCATCGGCTAGTTAAAGCTGTTAATCAAATTTAGGAAAAATTATTAGATATCGACATAGTTGCATTCATTGGTTAAACAACTAAACTTGAACTAGAAAGGAACGAGCGAGTTGAGAAAGTGGACTTAGAACAAAAATCCTGGGTAAGACATTGAATATTACGA
>CAIGRB010169726.1:0-18228 GCA_903798255.1 Fraxinus quadrangulata | reverse complement strand
TTATATAAATTTTATTTTCTTATTTGAAATTCAATTGCGAAAATATCATCCATTTATATTATATATCGTTTATTTATTCATATTTCAAAAATAACATATGGATTACCTATATAAACGTAGCGATGGTAACTCACAAATTGTCCTAATACACACTCCAAAAATACTTTGAATAATGACCAAATACATTCTTGATTAGAAATGTTATTATATTGAAATCGTGTTGATTTCTCTATATATATGTACAAGAATATTTAGAATTAGGGATGGATCCAACAAGCACGATGAAGCACAAAAATGTGAATTAGCAGCCATTGTTACATTTCTCTTAAATGTATTAATGCAATCTAATTATTTCAATTGTCATTTTCCAATGCAATAATTATGTTATCTTCCTCATCGACTTTTTCCTTTGCATTCTTGTATACGAAATAGAGTGTCGTTTAAGTATACCAAAGTTGACTTCAAGCACATTCGGAATCTATTCACAAAAAGAACATATTCAAAATCAATTTGAATTTTACATAATATACTATATATATACTTATTGCAATGTACTTGTCATTTTCATACGTCATAGAAGAATCACACAACAACACTTAGAGTGAGTAAAAGAAATTACGTGTATTCGACCCTTTCTTCGAATAACTTGTCTCTACGTGTCAAACACGTTGATATTAAAAGTAATGCCATTAATTATTTATAACAACGTAGAAAAATATACTTAACTTACCACGATGCACAAAGGTGCAACAAATATTAACAGAGAAAAGACAAGGAAAACAAAAATATATAGTTTGAACTAGACATCCAAATGAGTTTATTGTAATTAGTACAATACCCCGAGCATCTTTTGCCATGAAAAACGAGGTACAAGCAAATGTATATAGTTTGAACTAGACATCGAACTAAGTTTATTTGTAATAAGAAAAGTGTGTTTGTCTTGAAAATGCATAGTATATCCAAAGTGCACTAAAAAAACCAAGTACGTAAGGATCAGACTGAAACCCTTCAGTTGATTTACCAGGAATTCGTTGCTAGTTCGAGCTATAGTATGTTGTATGCCTTCTCCTTTTAGTTTTAAATAATTAATAAAATATTTCGTCGAAAATTCGTCACTAATCCATCGCTAATAATGACGAATTTCATCCATTTGCCGAAATATCATCGCTAAAGCCGCGGTTTCTAGTAATGTTCGGTGCACACTACATATTGTAGGAATCACTCAATATATTTCAAATTCATTATTTTCAAATTATAAGTTGCATGCTTAATAACCAATATGTCTAAAATGTAGTATACTTAAAATAGGAAACTAACTTATGAATCTTGAAAAATGTTATCTAATACAAGTGGTGCTAAAGCACCAGTTTAGATGGTCAACCATGATATGTGCAATTAAATGGATATTTTGATTTTGCATTTAAATAAACTTATCATGTAATAATATATAATTGACACCTAAATTGGTGTCAAACACCAATTATGTTAAATAGCATTATTCATGAATCTATGCCTTCGAGTAACCGCTAACAAAAAGTCAAAACTCGTAGATCGCTCTCCGGGCATGGCGGCATTTTTGGAGGTCCAACCCACTCACTGGTAACAGCATATGAATGGCAATAAACTAAACTAATAGGAACGAAAATGATAAACCCAAATGACAAAGTCATTAAACAATGTCAATTTATTTAGAAATTCAGACTCGCCCACATGGAATCCCANTGACATAGCTTTAAAGAGTAAACAAAAAATCGATATATTTAAATTTAATTATAAATTAATATTTTTTATATAAAGTCTTATAATTTAATTATAAAATGATCTTTTTCATAAACAAATAGATGAAAATAGATGAAAAGTTATATGGATCTTTGGTTACAATTTGATTTTTCATAGAAAATATTGATAAACAATAAGAGAGAGAGAGAGAGAGAGAGAGAGAGAGAGAGAGAGAGAGAGTTATATGATAATATTCATATATGTGGATGAGTGTTCATTAATACCTTATGATCTTAGTGTAACTATAAATACATCCAATAGTTGATCGGTTGGCGCATGCATGCATTTATATGTATCTATATATTTAAGAATATATAGGTGTGTGTAGGCCGTTGTCTTCCTTCTTTGATTGGTCTGGATTCTCAAAATATCCAAAAATGGACAAGTACGAGGTTGTGAAAGAGTTGGGAGCTGGAAATTTTGGCGTAGCCAGGCTTATGAGACACAAAGAAACCAAGGAGCTTGTCGCCATGAAATACATCGAGCGTGGACACAAGGTACGAGAATAAGACTTAATTTATTGTTATATCGTTTCGATTTCTTGCTTAATGTTCTGATCCATGGTATTATTTGGTTGCCAGATTGATGAAAATGTGGCCAGGGAAATTATTAACCACAGATCACTAAGACATCCCAATATAATTCGTTTCAAAGAGGTTAATTAATTGGAGTTTCGAATTTTTTATGGATGTATGATGTTTTGTTATGCCTAAAAGTTAAAAAAAAAAATATTGCAGGTCGTTTTGACGCCAACACATTTGGGCATTGTTATGGAGTATGCAGCTGGTGGTGAGCTTTTCGATCAAATTTGCATTGCCGGTAGATTTAGTGAAGATGAGGTCAGTTGATCCAAAAATAATTAATCCGCATGCATAAAGAAGTTTCATGTTTTCAATTTTTTGTCCAAAATTTTAAGTTTTTCTATGAAGAATTATATATTAATTTCCTTGCATTTTCATTTATTTTTCAGGCTAGGTACTTCTTTCAACAGTTGATCTCTGGAGTCTCTTATTGCCACTCCATGGTATGCCATAACTCTTTTCTGATAACTCGTTTTGAGCTTCTAGTCGGCATAAATGGCTCGTTTCAACATAGTTATTGTTTGAAATGTTAATTTACCGTGGCAGCAAATATGCCATAGAGATTTGAAATTGGAGAACACACTTTTAAATGGAAGTCCAGTTCCCCGCCTCAAAATCTGTGATTTTGGTTATTCCAAGGTAACCAAATCTATATTTCCAATGAATTATATACAGAATATAAGTTGTTTTATGAATTATAAGTAATTAATTGAGATGGTATTATATTGTGGTGGTATAGTCATCAGTGCTGCATTCAATACCAAAATCCACCGTCGGAACTCCAGCATACATAGCACCAGAAGTTCTCTCCCGCCGAGAATATGATGGCAAAGTAATTCTTTCCTCTATCCCTTTACCTTTTTAACAATTCTGGTGACAATTATATAATCATTAAACTTACAAATCGAAGTTTCATACTAGTAATTTAGAGGTTTCCCCTTTGTATTTCGATTTGGTGACTTGATCAAACATCTCTATTGAAATATCCACTATGGAAAACGACATCTTGATATGACGAAAAGAAAGTAATTTTTTGCAGCCACTTTGTAACAAAACAAAGTTCGATAACTGATGTGAAACTTGGTAGAAAGATTATTGACTGCATTTTTTCAAACTTTTAACAAGAACATGCTGTGACTGACACAAATTATTATATACAATGACATAGTTGGCAGATGTATGGTCATGTGGAGTGACACTGTATGTCATGTTGGTGGGAAGTTACCCTTTTGAAGATCCAAAAGACACCAAGAATTTTAGAAAAACTATTTCAGTGAGTGTGCCTATCATAATCCAATTATATTCAATATCTTGTATATCTCATAATAATAAATTATCAAGTTCTTTTTCTCACTTAATTTCTTCTCATTCTGCAGAGAATAATGGCTGTTCAATACAAAATCCCAGATTATGTTTATATTTCTCAAAATTGTAGACACCTACTTTCTCGTATTTTTGTTGCCAATTCTTTGAGGGTAACTCCTTTTTTCCTTAAATACCGTTTACTGTCTACTGGTGTATGATTTAATATACCAAACACGAGCTAATTCTATAAACGATCACTTGCAGAGGCTGACAATAAAAGACATTAAGAACCACCCTTGGTTCTTGAAGAACTTGCCAAGGGAACTCACTGAATCAGCTCAGGCTATCTACTATAAGAGAGATGATCCAAGCTTTTCCCTTCAAAGCATTGAAGAGATAATGAGAATTGTTGGAGAGGCTAGAAACCCTCCTCCGGCATCAAGACCGGTTGCCGGATTCGGGTGGGGAGTCGAAGAAGAAGAGTACGAAGGAGAATTGGAAGAGGTGGAAGAAGAAGAAGATGAGTACGATAGGCAAGTGAAGGAAGTGCATGCAAGTGGAGAATTTCATGTCAAATGAAACTTTGATTTAGCAAGGATCGCAACATTGAATTCGAAGTTCTGATTGTGTAGTATGCATAATTGTACGATATATAAGCACAGATATTGTTTAAGATGCAAGAGGATTTACTTATTTGAACTTTTTCAATATGACAGGTTTAATTATTCGTATTGATAATTATGTCGATCCTTTATATTTTTAAAAACTTCGAAAATAAGAAGAAGACGAGTGATGGAAAAGTCAAATAATTAGACCAAATAGATAAGTAAATAAGAAACATTGTACATAATAAGTTTGTTTTGTGCACTTATTCGAACTATATTACTAAGGTTTTATATCGTCAAATTATTGAACTTTACTTAACTTTGGTTAATTTTATATTGTTTTATGGACTCATTTTGAAGCATTTGGAAAAGAAAGAAGATAAATTGACCATTGGATGGAAAGTTTGGAGATAAAATTCCACACTTTGAAAATTAAAGAACTTGAATTAAATTAAGGAAGACATGGGTGGCACAAATAAAAGGATTCAAGGACTAAATTTTATTATTTTGAAAGATTGAGGACTAAAAGAAAAATATAGCATTAATGGGATTCAACTTGGAATTGCATTTGGAATCAAATTCAATTGGCATTGGACTTTTGTTTGATTGATGAAAATAAAAAAAATAAAAAAAAAAAAAAGGCCACCTGCCATTGGAATTGGGGAGAAAGAGGAGGTTAGCATATATAGTGAGATAGAGACCTCTTCTCCGGTCCACTGTAAACAGGAGAACAATTTTTCCATGGTATTGGTGCATTTATTATTTTTTGATTGTATATATTTGCTTTCTCCCTGCACCCTGCTCCACCATCTTTGCCCTTCTTAACAATCCTCACACCTTTGCCTTTTTACCAACCTACCCCCTACACTCCCTCCTTTATCACAAATAAAAGAATTTCCTAATTTTTATGTCAATTTTCAATATCATGGGAAGTCAAACGANTAAAATGGCCAACCTTAGCAAAAGTTATGATACGTCAAAAACAGGTCGTTCCAAACTAATATTTCGAGAATTTCGATAACATGTTAACTTTAAAAATTTGCTGACGATACTAGCCGAATTCACAAATCGCCTACATCACCTTTAAGCTCTTTTGGAGAATTATAACGTAGACATATCAAATAGTCTAAATGAATATCGTTTGGACATCAAAAAATAATTAAATTAATGTCTCAAAAAAAGGCGCACAACTCGTATTTTCTTGAAAAAAAATTCAATTATTTCATTTACATTTATTATTTTTGCGCGACAATTTTTTTAATATAATTTATATTATTTTATGAGAATATTTTTATATGGGTATGATGTCAAAAAATTTGAAATATAATAAATTAATATTTAATAAGGTTCAGTTCGAATTATTTTTTTCTTTTTAATCCATATTTTTATTTTATTAATTTGTTCTAAAAAAAAAATTCGAACTATTCAAAAAAATTTGACTTCGTACCCATGTAAAAATATTCTAATAAAATAATAAAAATTTGTCATGCAAAAATAATAAACACTATTGAAATAATTGAATTTTTTTAAATAAAATACGAGTTATTTGTCTCTTTTTGAGACGCTCGTTTAATTATTTTTTGTTCGAACAAAGTCCGTTTGAACCATAGACGGAGATAGGGGTGGGCTATAGCCCATCCTTGCCCACCCAACCCAAGCCAAATTTTGTTAAAAACAAAAAAAATGATTATATTCCATTTTTTTCTACTTTCCAATCCAGTAGCCTTCAATATCATTGAATTCTGGTTCCGCCACTGGTTTGAACTATAAGATATGTTTACGATATAATTCTCGAACGAGTTTCAAGGTGGCGTAGGCGATTTGTGAATTTGGCTAACGTATAATCGTCAGCGAATTTTTAAAGTTGTCATTTTATTGAAATTCTCGAAATACTAGTTTGAAACAACCTATTTTGACTTTATCCGTTTTGTGCTCCATTAAGGATACAAGAAACTAGGATGTGAACAATTTGAAATAATATTAAAAATGTAATGTTTCGATTTCGTTTGACATCCCGCAATGATATTGAAAATTGACATAAAAATCAGAAAAATCATTTATACGTGATAAAAGGGGCATGTGTAGGGGTGGATGGGTAAAAAGGGCAAAGGTTATGAGGCTAGCTATGTTACGAGCTGAGCCCGAAACGAAAAAAAAAAAAGATCGGTCTTTGCTCGAGCTTTTTTTGGGCCCGAGCCGAGCAAAGCTCGCCAAAAAAAGGAGGCTCGACCTGAGTCTTAGAGGGCCTAGTCCAAGCCGAGCCAACTTGATTTTTTTTTTCTGCTGTCTGCGCAGGTAGTAAAAAAATAGTTGCTCTATTTTAGCTGCTTGCCTTTTTTTTTAACTGGCCAGGTCCGGTCCGGATTTTTTCTGGATCGAGTCCGAGTAGACGAGATTTTTTACCATCCTTAGATGAGGCGAGTTGCAAGGAGAAAAGCAAATGTGTACTGTCAAAAAACAATAAATGCATGCAACGTCAACGATTAAAAGATTGTTATCTTGTCCATCGTGGAAAAGAGAACGGTACGTATACACACACGATGGCGGCTGAGAAGAAAAGAGGGGAAAAACTTGTTGCTTTTGGGAATTAAAAAGGAATATATATTTACTCGTAGAGATGACACACGGCAGCAGCTGAAGAAATAATTTCAGATTCCTTTGTGCAGTAATTCATCTACAATTTGTGCAAGAAATTTGGATATTAATCAAGTTCCGTCCATTTTTTTGATGTCGTACCATTTTTATATATTTAATTTCGATATTATGAGTAGTTAAATAATTTTTGTTCTAGGATTACGATGAACCTTGTATCATGAACTTTTAACTCTTGATTTTATTTATTTTTGACATTCAAAGCACGTCTTCAATTATTAAATAATTGACATAAATTTATTTTTCCCTACAATTACTTGAGCACTAATTACATGAATATTGTGGCTTGTTTTACCCTAGAAAGATGGAAAAATAAGTTAGATATAGTGTTAATTGTCATATAGTCCGATAGGGATGGAAGTATACCGCTATACCTTACGTGATCTTTAAATATTCATAAATATTTAATGCATTTTTATATATTTGTATCCGTCATAGGAATATAGTCGGATCACATACAAATATATGTTTAATTCTACTCGAGAGAGATTGTTAAAGAAATTAGGAATATTGATATTCATAATCGAATCGTGTTGTCAAATTGAAACGTTCGGGTTAAAGAGAATTGATATAGGGGATTTGGGATCCTAATGCTCTTTTCTTCATCATATTTTTATAAAAATTGCATTTAATTATAACATTGCATTGATTTTAATTAATTGAGGTCTTACATTTATGAATAGATTATTTAATTTATAGGAAAAATCACAAATTTCAATTGTTTCAATTAAGGCTAATTTAATTCAAATTTGAACTAGTACAATTTCTGTAGGAATAATGTTTGGACTCAAAATTCATTTTACTATTTATTAACGAACTATGCACTTGCGTTATTTTAAACGAAAAATATTTCCGTGACAAGTTTTTTGGCGCCGCTATCGGGGAATTATATTTGAATTTAATTTCACTTGTTTTGGTACTAATTTGAGCTTTTTGCTTTTATTTTATTTTTCTTTATCAATTTATTTTAGTTCTTCTATTTTATCTCTTAGGCATTTTATGTGAAATTCGAAAGACGGTGAACTGATACAAACTAATCTAAAAATCGAACGCACATTTTACCGTTGGTAAAGAGAAGCAAGAAAAGCACAACAATAAAAGATGGCTAATGCACCCAGTAAATGAAGAGGCAGTGGTCGATGAAGGGAACATGCTAATTGGGGATTTCATAACTCGACAAATTATTCAACGTCAATCTAACATTGTTTATCCTCCCTTTGGGCAACTGAACTTTCAACTAAAGACAAAAGTCATCCATTTACTCCATAATGGACATCATTTCTATGGCAGGGCTGATGAAAATCTACACGCACATGTCTCTCAATTTTTAGAGATGTGTCAACACTTCAATATCAAGGAGTTTCAGATTATGCTAGATTCTAATTATTCCCACACACTCTATGTGATAGAACCCTTGAATGGTCGGACTTACAACCCATTGCCAATGTCACTACTTGGAATGACTTAGCTCAAAAAATTTATACAAAATTCTTCCCACTAGCCAGATAGCGAAGTTGAAGCATAGCATATCCATATTTCAACAGTTTAAATGATCTTTAACGCATTTTAGGTAATATTTTAAGACTTCATTAGTAACTTAGTCATGTTTACTTATTGTGTTTATTTTATTTAGGCTCAACGTTAACATCCTAACATTGTATTGAGCGTACATTGATGTGATATACATTCTTAAGGTTGCACCTAGATTTCGATTTTTAAGCCAATTTGAAAATACTCATATTTTCCTAGTTATAAGATTTTTGTAGGGATGCACGCTCTATTAGATATTTTTTTCTAAATGTTAGAATATTAGAATTCTTTTTGGTGTGAATTCATTACAAATATTTAAACCTTATTTGCTATCACTAATATTTGTTTTAAATTTCTTAAACAAAAAATTAAAGCTTAACAATAAGGAAAAGTGGTGATTGTCATGATGTCTACCGGCCTAATCCTTCTACCTATCCGCATCTACCCTCAAAGAGTTTCTGATCCTTACTTCTTTATTTTGATTATTTTTGCTTTTACATTGGAGACAATGTAATATTTTTTTGTTTGAGATGATACTTAAAATAGATTGGGTCTTTATATCTTTTTACTTAATAATAATAATAATAATAGAATTGAAAAAAAAAATTGAGAAAACTTTGAAAAAAATAATAATAAAAAATAGGGTTTAGTTTAGCTTTGAACGGCTGGTCGCCTGTAATGTTATTTATTTGTTTGAATTGAGTACAACTTTAGTTAGAATTTGACAATATCATATATTATGCTTTTACTTATGTACTTATCCATGTTAGACTTGATTATTTGAACACATAGTCATTGACATCTCACTTATGTTGGGACACAATTTAATTTTGTGGTCTTGATGATGTTGTTGACCTAGGTTTAAATAAAATCCCCAAATCTTTTATATAGAAACTAAACTGTTAAAAAGTAGTTTGGGGGTGGGAAGGTTATTGCTCGTATTTATAGAAGTTTAATAATTTGGAGTTATCGGATCAAACCTTCAATTGAAGTAGTTTGGGTTAAAGAGTGTAGAACGGGCACTGTCCAACTTTAAAATTCAAATCTCATATCAAAAGAAAATATGATACATCTTATACTCATTTTTGTAACACTTATGACTCGAATGATTAAGTCTGTTGGGGTATCTAAAACTCGGTACCCTATAGTCATCTGACTTGGGAGTTATCAACCTAAAACTCGTTATAATAGAGATCATTTAGAAAGTTTATTGGAGAGAAGTCTTACACATGAAAAGTTTGAGAGAGAGAGAGAGAATCAAAATATATTCTTGACGAAAAAAAGAAAAAATGGATTTTGATTATAAAAAATGAGAGATGCTCGATAGGGATTTTGAGATTTGAACTCCAGAGACTGACGGTGTGACTTTGAAAAATAATTATCATCTTCCTTGTAAGTTTACAAATATCTAATTTTGACCACTGTGTGTGGAAAAATGCATTATAAAGATTTTTAAGAACCCACTAGTGCTAAAAATACCAAGGGATTGGAGAGAAAAGCATAAAGAGTGATTTTGCATGAGAGGTGGGAGAAAAATTGACCACGAGAAATAATTACGAGTAAATCAACAACACTTGATTAATTGTGTTCTAGTATAGGTGTGTGAATTTAATATTGGATAATCACACACACTAAGTCGAGCATCAGATAAGTAAAAATCTATTTTTAATGTTGTTTGAATCTTTTTAAAGTGTTACATAAATTTGAACCCGAGGAATATAGTAAGCAGTTCAACGTTGAGTTGTTATTTGTGATTTGTTTTGAGAGTTATGTTTTATGTCTAAGTTGTGATTTGTTTAGATAGTGATATGCTTTATGTCTAAGTTTTGTTTTGTTCGTTGACGAGTGATGGAAAAGTCAAATAATCAGACCAAATAGATAAGTAAATAAGAAACATGGTACACCGTGAGAATCATGAGAAGTTTGAACCATGCAGAAGCCCAGAGATTGAGATTTTAAGCAAAACGTAAAAGAGAAAACGAACACGACCTGCATTTGGCCTACATCTATGGGCGGAGACGAGAAGAACGTTAAAAGGATAAAGCTTGGATCCAGTAATTTAGTATAACACTAAGTTTGAAACGAAAATTCATGAAACTTAAAATACAAATTCAGCATTCTTAGTCTTGATAAAACACTATGTACCTCTTAAAATCACACCTACCGTCTCAGCACTCTGAGCTATCAAATCCTCATTATATCAGCAATCTAAGGAATTGCAACCTCAAAAACATTGAACCTCCATGTATTTAAAATTTGATGGCCTTCAACCAATAAAAGCATTTTTCTCGCAAAAAACTTCTATGCTCAGTCACTGTAATCCATGCTTCCACTGCGAGAGCTGCTGACGTTTTGGCTGTGTAGCGAGAGGCTCCTCGTATGCCCATCAAGCGAAGAAACGTCCGTCTTTTTCTCCTTGAAGAATCTCTCTCTCTCAACATGTTTAGCAGGTGGTGGAGGAATCACAACTGCTGGTCGACCTACATTAGCTTCTTGATCAGGCTCCATAGTTGGTGGCCGCACAAACTCTTGCTTTGGCTCCATAGTTAGTGGCCGAAATGGTTGTTGCTTTGGCTCCACAGTTAGTGGTCGAATGAGTGGGCGATGAAGCATTTCCCCAGGAAGAGGGCATCCCAGCAAACCCAATGGCCTCTCTATTTGGCAGCCTTCATCTTCTGGTTGTAGACAAGCTTTTCCTTTTCTTATCCTGTCCAATAGTTCGAAGATGGAAACCAAATGTAAAGCTAAAAAAGAGATTATAATAATAACATTAACAAGCTCCAACAACAATGGAACAGAGACAAGAAAAGCAGAATCTCTATCCACATACCTGAAAGGAAAATAGCTTATTTTTTACTACAATAATTTTGTGGGTAACTGGACTATCACTCCTCAATCTATTGCTCCGCTCACAAGTTGGTCACCAAACTTTCATTATAGTTGTAAATGGGAAACGTCCAATTTTTTTTAAAATCATGACCATGGCCCTCCCATGTCCAACTTTATGGAGTTGATTTAGCTTCATAACTTGGACTGGTCCCCAAAAATTAGGACAAGCTTCCATGATGGTCACTTCACCATTTAACAAAAATTTGTACAATTTCCATTAGTGGAGCCTGATTGTGCAACTATAGTGAAAAGTTGGGGACCAACTTGATCTTTTCAAATGTTGCGCTACTGGCAACTGGGGCAATAGGTTGGGGACCAACACTGCAATTTCGCCAAATTTTGAATAATTGCTATATCATTGAATTCAATTTTATACTATGATAATCAACACATATAAATGCATACCTTCGGAAAAGTTGTTCAGCTTCTTCCTCTTCCTCTGCCTGTTCTTGGTTAATATGACTTGATATGGACATTGTCTGTTCATGTTCAATATGACTCGATATGGACATTGTCCTACCAGAAACAAGTGCATAGTGCCTTCGCAGAACTCTTTCGAGCTGCTCATTAAGCTCAATCGCACTGGAGACTATCTTTTCATCCCTAGAAGATACAGAAATAATGTTGTTACTTCGATATTATGAATTACTATTTTACCTTTTAATATACTAATCACAATCCAAAATAAACTTGGACTTCAGGGGTAGTAAAAAAAGAAGAAAAGTTCTTGATATAGTATATCATAGAAGTACATCCACATATCAGGTGATGTATCAGAAGTCTCGCTGAAATGCATGATAAAAATTGTCAGACGGTTATGAAATGAATCCTCACGGGCTATAAGGGAAAGAAAGAGATTAATACTAAAATGTATAATTGATCAACCATAAAATTGAAAATGTCATAGTAGCTCTTTTGTTTTTTGTTTTTTTTTTTTCTATTTTCATTATTACAAAAGAAATTCCATAACAGCGTCCAACATTTAGGTTTGAGAAGAATGCCATTACCACAATAAATTGTCTTCTTTCTCCAAAAAATGTAAAATTAGCCAGTGAATGCAAATAAAGAGAATGGCTATTAAATCAAGAATCACAAAATCCAGAAAACAAAGAAAAATGGCTTATCATGGACAGATGAATCAACAATAAGTCCTAAAAAAAAGCAGTCAGGTGGAAGCACTTCTGAACATAGTATAAATTCCACTTCACGCGATTGGTGTTGATTGCTACAACTTAGAGCCCTTGCTGTAGAAATCTTATGATGTCTATCATCTGTAAGTTATGCATGAAAAAAGAAAAGGAAACAGTATAAAGAGCAAGAAATTATGCATTTTTGGCATTCTTTATAAGCATACATGCCTCGGTAAATGAGGATTTTGACCAGCAAACATGTGACAATTACCAGCTTAAATTGCTATGCAACAGCTGGTGGACAGCAGTTGGGGCTATGCAGACTCAAACTGATAGAAGCATTCCCTATTTGATCAAAGGGGGTAGAAATCTGAATTCACAGTCCACATGATACTTAGCAGATTCACTGGTCGGTCCAAAAAGGTGCAACCTGACAAAGCCACTGAGTATGGGACCCAAAATATTTCCCTTGAGAAAATTGCAATCTCGATTTTTTACATCAACCTTCGACTGTTGCTGCAATTTTTTCTCACATTTAATCACTTAGTCACTCACTCCGCTCATCCAACGCACTTCACAACAACCCCTTGTATTTATATCAAGTAAAAAAATTTAAGACAAATTTAGTTTTGAGTGGAATATTTGATGTGTACATGATTGCTCCAAATATATAGCTTTCGACCATCACATGACATATGAAATGCATGCAGACATTCAAGTTCAGTTGCCAAAAATAAGAAATGACAATATATGAACAAATACTAAAGTATAACAATCCTGAAGACAGTCATTTGTTCCAATATTCATTTAGTTGACATCACATTTATTGGAAACAAGTCTCAGCTCGTTGTAAGGAGCAACTGAAATATTACACTACTTTTATGTTATGCATACCTTTCTGCTCTCATATCACATGATCAAAGTCTAGTAAAAACATACAGTGCATGGCAATGCAATAACTAGGAAGCTAATAAGGAAGCTTAATTAACTAAAATGAGTTAGAGTTCAACAAGCATATAAATTGCCTGTCTCATAAGTAAGCCATTACGAGATGCAGCAATTGTGTGATTATTTTGATGAAGTAAAAAATAAGGCCTTACCGAGAAGTCATTGCAAGTTGCATTATTCGTTGCTTTTGGAAAGAACATTGTTCCACAAGATCAAGTGTGAACTCTTCTTTCGCTCCCTAAAAGAGCAATAAAGTTGTAAAAAACTCAGCGAAACATATCAGAAGCTCCACAACTTGGTGGACAATTCAATAGTCAATTGCACTAATCTCGAAATTGTTGATTTAAGACACAGTAAGTTGTTGGCCCTTTTTCTCTCTTGGTTTTAAGGCTTAAAGGGGATTACTATATTATGGACGACGTAAATTATTAATGACTGACGAATTCCGAATAATGCAATTAGGGGGGGGTTATGGGGATGGACTTTTATTGAACTGTTTTATTTATTTCTTATCTTATCTTTTATTTTCTCTTCTTCCTAGGTTTAACTATTTAAGCTCAACTTATAGCTTTGTTGTCTTAGGTCAGCATTTCATCCAGGATCTGCAAATATCTAGCCTTTTTCTCCCATATTGTTCAAGATGCTTCCTGTTTGCCATCACTATGTACATCATTATCATGTCTATAATCCATTATGCTCAGCAAGAATAGAGAATACGACACCAGTAAATACCTCAGGATGTCGAGCATCAACAGCATTAAGGACATCCTCCAAGACCTCCAGCGCACTGCCAGCTTTCTCAAGAATACTGTTTAAAATTAAACTTGTTTTATGGCAAGGAAAACTAGGGTAGTAACCACAAGAGAGTCAAAAAAATGATACTGAGAACTATCAACTTCTTTTTCTTCTATGAATAAAAAGGTACACATGGATACCAAGTCATATATATGAAGAAACGATGATACCTGTATTCGGAAACCTTCTGAGGCTGTGTCTGTGGTGCACTTCTTTCACATTGAGTATTAGCAAATTCCTTGTCAAGTAAATTATTCTCATTGGTGTTTGATGTAACATGAGGTTTTGGGATATTACGAGGCCTTTGAGGAAATTGTACTCCTGCACTCTGAGAACATAGTATCCAAGGTTAACCTAGAGTATTTCCACTACAATATATGCAAAACATCACAGTTATACCCCAGCAGAGGCAACAGAAAAACATATTATATAATAAACTAAGTAATCCTAATTACAATTGAAAAAAAAAAAATCCCCATGCAGGGAATGTAAGATTGGTATACATCTCCAAGGAAGGCATACTTTTTCTTACAGGAAATTCCATCCTTCTAATAAATGGGGTCCATCAACTTCATTAGCTCTATATGAAGTTAAAAGCATAATACATCATTAATAGTATACGACCACCGTAAATTTACAAGATATACAACACAGCCAATGCTGCTTTTATTACCTTGTTTGCAAGTTTTCACTTTCATCTTCCCCAGACCCGAAAATCCAAAAATGATTGTTATATTTTATTTGGAAATGTATTTAAAGATTTACTTTTACTAGATTTGTCAATAATCAATCAATGTGGCGAAAAAAGATTGACATAGCCTACCCCAAATTTATTGGGAATAAGATTCATTTGCTATTGTTGTTATTTAGAGATTTAAGGCTTGTTTGGCACGACTATTGAAAAGTTAACGTTTCTTTTGAGATTAAGAAGTTGCTTTTGGTCTTATAAGATAATTTTCTTTAGTGCTTTGTCTTTTTAGGTGAGCTTTTAGAGAAAGTCCGCCAAATGTGGCATGAAGCTCTTATTCAAAAAATAGAAGCAGAAACTATCCAAACAGACCCGTAATCTTACATATTATTATAAATTTTATATTCCTTGGGTAGAAAATATTTAAAATAAGGTTTTCTGGTAATTAGGGGAAGGCATGGAACCAACAAATATAAAAATCACTTCTCTTATTGGTAAGCCTTACATAAACAACTAATATTAAAATAATTTGTTCACTTTTGAAACCAAAAAATTCTGAGGTATAACTTGTACTTGATTTACATGTCACTTTTCTTTTCTGGTACACTCGACAAATATCAAAATATTTCCAAAAAAATTATCATGTGTTAAAAATTTTGAGAAGATCCATATTATTATGAACTTGACATGGTCAAGATTCTCCATCTTCTTATTGAATGATAAATCAGTACAAATAATCCCATCAAAGTACAGATGATGAGGATAGAGGCAAGGATTAAAACATAACATCTCCATGGTTTAAAATTATAAAGCTTCAGAGAGTAATGGAATACAAAGACATACTAGACAATAAAAAAATAAATACACCAAAGCACAATTACAGATTCCATCACAACTTCAAGGTTAAGTTCTTACTCAACTGTTGTTCATGTTGACTTTGTTGCACTGAAACTATTCTTGAATCAAGTATAAACGGTTTCCCTAAATTGTGTCTTCAATGGCAATGTGGAAAACTAAATGCATTAATAAAAATAAATAAATAAATCTTGAAGATCTACATTCATTTCAGAGTGAACTAGAGAAGGAAAGGTGTTACAGTTACATGCTCAACTAGTATTTTATTGATATGAACTTTCATTCTAGATTGGTGAAAACTTGATAAATCATTCAACGTATTCAATACCTACCACCAATTCATAATATGCAGAATAATATTGAGGGAACCTCCCAGAAGCTCCACCCACAGATGTCTGAGCTGCGTCTAAAAGAAGAAAAATCTTTTCCCGAACAGGAAGGTCTGACTGTAAAAAGGAGACAAATTATTTCTCACCTCAATCAAATCAGCTTATGATTGAGAATCAAAAATAGAGAAGCAACAACCTTTTTCTTAACAATTTTCACAAGTATGGGAAGAATTCCTGTTTCTGTAACCTGCTTATGAACAGGTTCTCCAATATTGTTCATCAACATCTCCAGCAACTGTATGATTTGAGCAACAAAATGGACAAGAAGTTGGATTATTGATTCTTCCAGCAAGTCTAGGGACATAAACATATCATGCAATGCCGACAATAGGAACATAAATTGACCAGAGCAAAAATATTTTGAACCCTAGAAGTACTCACCATTACTGCAAATAGTTTTGTGTTTGAGTGTTTGCTTCCCAAGCGTTTTTTAATAGCTTTTATGACATCTTTCGCTTGTCTGTATTAATAAAACACCCCAAAATTGGTAAAATAACAGTGATGATAACATCAAGGTGCAAAATAAAGGTTAAATCACACACAACAGCCATGTTTTAAAAATCAGCTCAAAACTACAACTAATATTCTCTCTATTTTACCAATTTCCAAGAAACTTATCTATGTTATAAATAACAAAGTAAAAGAAAAAGGTTCAGATTTGAAATTTACCTCCATCTAGACAGTAGAATAAACAATTATCAACCACTAATTAAAAGCAAAATGAAAATTGTAAATTGGATAAAACAAGACAAATATTTTATAAAAACCTTCTGACAAAATATTAAACAACTAACTGAATTGATGCCCTATCAACAGTGGAAAGTATAAAATAATAATCATATAGCACAACACATCAATAATGGCTGCATCTTCACATAGTAAAAAGTAATGGAATCTTACTTGTGATCACGTGCAACTAATTCACAAATCTCAATGTTTTTCATCCAATCCATTTCAGTAAGTTTATCACTTGTTGCAGAATTAACAAGTTCAGATGCCATATTTACCATCGCTGCTGTAAGAAGAACAAGTTAACCGAGTGTAAATACATTATTCTAACTTACCTAAAAGAATGGCATCAACATGTTTCGATTGAAAACCTGTACAGCTATACCTAGTATATAAGCAGTGCATTTTGACGTTATCAACTAAGAAGATTTGTCTCACGTGTGCGCGTTAGAACCATCGCCGACATTTGAAAAAAAGTACAAAACTAACGATGTAAGGGCGCAAAGCTACAGCTTGAAGGTACTAAACTCCAAGAGGTCACTATTATCGTGTGATTGAATGAGATGGAAGGACTCGACGGCTTATAGTAAGATATCAGACATTCAATGGAACAGAAAGCATTTAGTAAGTGATCCGTTTCTTCTGCCTCTCAATACGCAGTATATCACTGCAACAAATTCATGTGATATACTAAACTTCTTCTTGTTGAGACAATTTTTGGTCATCAACTGCATGACCTTAGGCAAAATTTGTCCCCACGACATACAAAATGCAAGCACACAAAGAGAAAGCGTAGACATTTCAATATGATTATATGTAGACATTTCAATATGATTATATATTTCAAGTATGTACTTTAGAGATGGAATAACAATCTTACATTTCACATTTTTCAACTGTTTATTCTAATCTTCAAACACCAGGGCATACTGAAATCAAATTTCATCATATCCATTACTAACATTCACAATTCACTTTATTTTATCCCTCATTTTTTTCATTTTCAAATCATTTACAGAAATGAAATGGGGATTACTCGTTTTAGCTCCTCTATTCATCGCTTTCACTTCACTCACCACAAAAAACAAAAAAATTAATAATTAAAAAAATCTCGTCTTTTCGTTTTACAGAAACATTCCAACTTTAGTTCAGATCTCAAGCAAGCATTTAAGAGAGGGGATACAAAACTGAGATTGATCTCAATAAAAATGTGAATTCTTTTATTCGTCACAAAAATCCTAGTAAAAAAAAATTAATTCATCCTAAATTAAATTAAGAAATTCACAGGAGGAGCAAACTAAGATGATAAATTCGTACCTGGAGAGTCAGCAAAGAGTAGAACGGCTGCTTCAA
>CAIGRB010169722.1:23402-34282 GCA_903798255.1 Fraxinus quadrangulata | reverse complement strand
AACCTTATCACATAATATGTATTTCACATTATTAAGATTGTTTGGATCTACCAAAACCGTGGTTTCCCATCCGACATCTTCGGAATCTCTTTTGAGTTGACTAGCATTGGATTTAGATACAGTTGAAGAATCACCTTCTTCCATTGGTTCCTAAAAAAATAGAAACAATATAAAATTTATAAACATTGGGGTTCAGTGCACTAAATTAAAATAAGACTAAGATGCACACAAAATTACAAGTTCTGTAAACATGAAATACCCCATATTTGCCCATTTCCCCTTTTTCTTTAGTGCAAAAAGAACACAATTGATAAGGGAGGAATATTATATTGATCAAATTTAAAGATGCCAAATTCATGAATGAATATTATAATGATCACAAATACAATGACAATACTATAGTTGCCTTTATCCACCTACCAACCCCATTTTATACATAAAAAATTGGTAAAATTGATAGTGTACACTAAAGAAAACCCCACTGTGGACCCAGTGCATTGACTCATTACTTATTAACCATTCTTTTAGACTTTTAGTATGCAGATGCCCAGGTTTCTCTTTCAATTTCTGCACTTGTATAGAAATTCTATAGTCAAGACATGAGTACTATAGACCCACTGTCAAAGAGGAAAAGCCCCAGGTTTGTCTATTTTCTTTTGCATATTGTGTGTGTCCAACTTACCTTGGAAAGTGCTGAAGATGAGCAGTTGGAAGAGACAGTTGGAACAGAAATTGCCGACCTTTAATAATTTTTAACTTCAAAGAATTGTAAAAAAAAAAATTAAAAAAGGATGATAATCCTAGGCGTGCATTAGCGGTCAACAACAATCATTGACTGCTAAATAAGACATCAAGCCACTTGGCTTGGCGTTTTAGCCTCGCATCACGTCAAGGCGCGCCTAGGCGGATAGAACCCTGGTTACAAGTGAAAGTTTCAAAACATTTCGTTGTTGCAATTCTTTTCATATTCGATAATTCGAAACTTAGGTTTTTAAGAGAAAACTAAGGATAAGAGCAAGAATTTGCAAAATTTCAATTCTAAATAGAGACATATTCATCCATATTAAAGTCTAAACATCTTGATGCTTGATCTCTCCCTAAGCCATTTCTGATAAGATTATGCATTATACCGGTTGAAGTTAACTTGGACAAACTACAATTTATCAGATAATTCTGATCAAAATCTGCTGGTACTAATTAAAAATAGAACAATGAAGATGGATAAAATAAAACGGCAAAAAAATACAGAGGACTCTAATGAATAATTTTAACAAAAATATGTATGATATTCACCCAAAAAAATCCATAATCTATATTAACAATAAACCACCATGCATCAGTTGCAGCTGATATTTCTCATGTGCAACAAAAAACACACCAAAAATCATCCAAAAACATATATCATAGTTATGTGCATCAATGAAAACATCTGTAGCAACTAATTATATATATATTTTTAAAAAAGTTCACCGGTATTTTGTTATGAATCAAAAAAAACATGGAGTAGACACCTCCAACTCACCATAATTTTGTCATCCATAAAAAAAATGTCACTTCATTCTATTTTTTTTTTCTTTTTGTTTACCCACCTATTTAGGAACTTCGATTGGAGGAGCATCCCAAGTTGGTCACAAAGAAGAGCTATTCATCGGATTGAGTATATTTTCATAGCAAGCTAGGTAGACTCCACTGAATAGCACCCGTCCACGAATAAAAAAAAATGTTGCATGCAAGTGATACTTGGAATGGCAGTCCTAATTTTTCAGGATAGGTCGGCGTCAATTTTACAAGTTTAGTACCAAAACTTAAAACACTTTAAAGTATAGTGAACAATCAAATATATCTTATGAAAGTATAGTGAGCAATCAAAGACGTCTTTCTAACGTGATAATTTGCATAATGGTGTTTGAGTGTCACCTGTACATTTCGTCCGCCATGTCACCAATTTCATTAGAGTTGTGAAATAGATACCATGACAATTAGTAGCGTCCAAATATTTTGATAAGTTTAGTGGCAAAAACTCGATATCTGAAATTTTAGTGAGCAGTTGAAGACGCAGACATAAGTTTAGGAATGATTAGAACAATTAACTCATGCGAGGATAATTATATTCCAATAATAGTTATTAATTACAACATATTCAAATTTATAATTTATATTGGTTACACTACCTTTGAATTGTATTTAATGTCTTTAATCTTTGTTTATCGAATTATTTACATGTATAAAACATTTTATTAATTAGCACATTTATTATGGTTTCGTCTGAAAATTTTGTTGGAAGGTGTATAACAACTTATTTATCCATCATATTTAAAAAAAAAAAATTCAAAGTGTGATAATTACTCATTTTACATCATGCAAATTAGAAATATCTTAATAGAAAATATTGTCAATGACGAGATGATTGAATTCATGGAGGGTTGAATATAAAAATTCAATCTTTAAGTATACAAGTGTTAAAAAATAAATATTGACAATCTTAACTACAATTAAAATGTGGCGCAATAAGTAAAAATGGTGAGTTGCACATATGGTTAAGTGGTGGCCTCCAATATATTTACAAATCTAAAATATCCTTCATAATACTTTAAAATGTCTAAGGCTAAGCTCAAACATTTGAGGCACATTAAAATTTTCATTATCATTCTTCTACTCATTTTCAACCACACATTATTCAATAAAATAATATTTTTTATCACATAAATAACTTTTCATTCTTTTTCAACACACATTCTCCATTAATTTATTATTCCAAAATACATTCTTTCAAAATTTCAAAATAATGTGGTTCAAACACTCTAAATATATTGACACCACGGTTTTTAATAACTAGACTACAATTTAATTGCATAAAATGTTCATAATTTCTACATATTATTACATTTATATCACAATTTTTTTTCACCATATTCTCATTTTCAAATTAATATAAATTATTCTTGATTATGGTTTCTCTCCAAAAGAATTTTTGAGATAGATTAAAAGAACTTACTTGCCCATCGCGTTTTCAGATAAGCAAAATTAATAATGATGCAAAAATGTAATAAATATTTGACCCTCATTTTAAATTTCAATTATTTTTTTAGTCCAAGAAAACAAATATGCATTCTTTTGAGCAAAACAAGTAAATCAGAGGTTTACACGAAAATAAAAATAAAAATCTATATTTACATTCTCAATGGCAGAATATCAGAAGTTCAACAAAAGAAAATTTTATTTTTACTTTTATACTTGCTTTTATGAAACTTCACTCTTTAGAAGGACGAAATAGAAAGCACAAAAATACCCAACTCTCTATTCAGGAGCGGAGCCAGGATTCAATGGTACGAGGGGCTACTAGATTGGACATTGGAAAAAAAAATGGACTATAACCAATTTTTTTTTTTTTTTTTAACAGAATCTGGCAGCCCACCCCTCTCTCGGCCACTGTTTCTACCAGCATTGGTAACTTCTATTTAGAGTAGCAAAAATGATTCCAAGGAGTTGCATTGAATTGAATAGGAACGAAAATATTCAGATATGCAAAATACGACCGTTTTGTCCTTTACATTCAAGCCCGAACAGTACGGGCCATCTCTCTACCAGCATTGGTAACTTCTACTCTGCTTAATGGTTTATCTGGGGCAGACAGATTAGTTCTAGATGACTGAGGACTTCTCACATTTGAAGTTCCTTCTTCTGAATCTTGAATCGTTTGCTTCAAGATATCGACCACTTCACTCATAGCCGGCCGATCTTTTGCATTTTTGTTTAAGCAGTTATCTGCCAACTTGGCGATTCTCCTGGCCGAAGTTAAGGAATATTGGTTTTGGAGCCGGGGATCCATTATCATGTTAAATCTCTTACTATCAGCTGGGAAATGTTTCACCCAATCTAGAAGCTTCTGCTCTATCGTTGGGAGGTTTCTTTCCAAAGTCCGTCTTCCTGTGAGTATCTCGTAAAGCACAACTCCGAAGCTCCATATATCACTCTTGATTGTAAGATGACCTGTCTCAACATATTCAGGGGCAGCATATCCACGTGTCCCAATAGGCTGACGCCAATAAAGTTTAAAATGTTAGGGACTAAGCCATCATCTCAATCACGAGGGCAATATTAAACAAATAATGTTAGAAACACGTGAGCAAATAAGCAAATTTCTGGTGCTTCACTCTTAGCCCCCGTTTGGGCTCCATTTTTCCAAAATTCATTTTTAGGCACACATTCTTCTATAAAATAATGTCTCACGTAAATCCAAGATATTTTCTCATTTTTTAACCACATTTTCTCCAAAATATTACTATTTCAAAATACATTTTCCCTCAAAATCTTATTTGAGTGAAGCCTAAACATGGGTAACGTGAAAGCTATGTGCACCCGCTGCTACAGATATTCACAATGTAACAAAGAGGATCCTGAATATAGGTAAATTGAACACGAACTAAGGATTAGGAGTTTGGATCAAATCAATTAAGAAGGAGAGATCACTGTAACTAAAAAATGCATTTTCTTCATACTGTAGGTTCGTATTAGTATAGGTATTTTTGGATATCTGGCCAGGAAAAAAACCTGCAAAAATAGCTCAAACAAAAACTAATCAAGTGAACTGTGTACCAAACAGCCACAGACAAGTAAATCATTGTTTGAATAAACGTGTTCACGATGGATTTCGCAGTATCTAAATTCCCATTCAATTCAACTTAATCATTTCACTACTTACAGCTGTAGACACATGAGTTCGGCCTCCAGTTGGACCTTCCCTTGCAAGTCCAAAGTCGGAAAGCTTGGGATTGAAATCCTTATCCAAAAGCACATTCGAGGATTTGAAATCTCGATATATCACCTGCTGATACAGGAGAAGAAAAATAGCTAAATAATTTGTACCGCAAATTCCTATTCATAATATTCTTAAAAGCTCAAGAATTTCTTAGCTGTTGATGCATGACAATGAATTGTTAGACAAAGTTCTTACAATTACGTTGAAAAAAGTGAGCAACCACCAAATCTCACCACCTAAAGAGACGTACCTGAACTTCCACCCCCTCATGTAGATATGCCATTCCTTGAGCGGCCCCAAGAATAATATGTAGTCTTGTTCTCCAGGGAATTGTTGGCATTGCCCTGTTGAAAAGATGATCCTCCAAGCTCTTATTGGGCATGTATTCGTAAACTAATAAGCGTTGGATTCCTCTTTCTCCATCCAAAGCACAGTATCCTAAAAGCTTTACAAGGTTGGGGTGATCCAAAACTCCAAGGAATTGGACCTCTGCTACCCATTGTTTATGGCCCTATATGATAGAGAAACAATTCAGATGTAAATTTTAGAACCCAAGAAAGTACATAAAGTGTTAGAAAATATATAAAATATACATATATTAATTTCATGACTAATGAATGAGGGTTACAAGCATATATTTGTGAAGTTGGGAGGAAAACATTCTGAGGTAACAAAAGTTTTTGGACTAATAAAGCACAAAAATTGCCATGGCAGAGTTCTAAGGACGATTCAGAACAAACTCGAGAACCTAAGTAAATAATAATGCCATTGTAGAACATGGAATGTCATAAGAACATGCCAATTGTTGTTCCATATTAAGACTAAACAAAGTAATTCAACAAGATATAGTCTGTAATCAGGACATGATGGTTTAAACGAAACCAACATTTTGCAGTATTAGGGTGTGTTTGAGCCACATTATTTTGGAAGAATGTATTTTGGAATAGTAGATAAGTGGAGAATGTGTGATTGAAAAAGAAGGAAAAGTTATTGATGTGATGAAAAATATTATTTTATGAAAGAATGTGTGGTTGAAAATGAGTAGAAAAATGAAAATGAAAATTTTAATGTATACCAAACAGTGGCTTAATATTCTCTATACCCCCATCATAAGAATTTGAGTCCACTTTTATGCTGGGTAATCACAGGAGAGATGCACTTCATGGCAAATGCGTCCTTTCTGTCATCTTAGCAAGTCTTTTTTCTTTCTTTTTTACCTAAAATTCTATATCAAAGGAAATCTCAAATAGTACTTCTTGTACAGTTATACATCATTTTTTATTTAACTAATAAATGCTTGTTGCTAAGCTAACATTGCCTGAACGCCTAAAAACATATTTATACTTGCACTTAGCTTCAAAATTATCAGAAAATTGATTATCCAATCACAAGAAACAACAGTTGTGCAGAAACATGACATGAAATAGAAACCAATCGCCCCACAACACGAGAACTGTTAAATGCAATTTAAATGAAGAAATTTGCCTAATCTCTGAGCTTTTGACGAGGAGGTTTGACATAGTACCAAACCAAGCAAAAATTTCTCCATCATCCCATTCATAAAAATTGTGCATAGATAAGGGTTCAAGAAATGAGCTCACCGCACACATTTGGAAGAAAATTTAACTGAATAAATTTGTCAATCTCTAACAACCAAAACTCTTAGATGGAATGGTTCAACTTGGTATCGAAACAAATACCTGTAATCCTTGTGTATTGAGTTTTTTAATGGCAACCTCCATGGAATCCCCCAGCCCATTTGGAGGCATAATTGTACCTTTATAAACACTCCCAAAACCACCTTCCCCAATCTTCAGCTGCCTGTTGAAATTTTTAGTTGCTTCCCTCAGTTCTGACAAAGAAAAAACCCTCAAATTCTGCTCTCTTTCTTTGTACATTTCCTTTATACTCCGAGGGGATGAATGTGAATTAGTGGATTTTGATGCACGTCTTGAATCCAAATTATCTGATTTTGTTTGATTACTCAATTCCCGCGCCGATCTCTTTTCCTGGGATTTCGACTTTTCTTTAAATATCGTAAAACACTTCATCATTTTTCAAAAAAATACGAAATCGCTACCAAGCCCACAAATGTTTTTTTTTTTTTTTTTTTCCTGCACAAGCTTTTGAATTTGAACAAAACAATTCTGCTAAAAGGTCGACGGAAAATATGAAGCAAAAAGAGTACAGAAAACAAAATTGAAGTGGGAACTAATTGGAGAAAACGTGTAGAGCAGAAACCAGTCGAAATTCAAGTGGGAAAACAAAAATTGCGTAGTAATTAAGGAATACGTATGCGTGTGAAATTTGGAAAGAAAAAATTACGAAAGAATAATCAGATAAGAGTGGAAATGAAGGCGTTGATTTGAACATAATTCACCAAAGGAAATTCAAAGACTAAACTGTGAGTCGATAAGAGACGACAGTGTAATCATAGTCATTGGTACGGGGTCAAACTTCAAGTTAAAAAGTAGCCGCCTTCAAGAATTAAAATGAAAAACAATTTTTGGAGTACATCAACTAATAGCATCATTCATTGATTTCTTTCCAACATGATGTTTGATAAACAAGAGTATATTTAGCCCTTTTTCACCTATTATTTAAATGAAAGTGAGTTTTGGAATAACGAAATTTTGAAGAATGTGTAGTTAAAAAGTACGAAAAAATTTTGAATTTACGTAAAATATATTTTATTGTCAAAATATGTAGTTGAAAATAAATTTGAGAAAAAAAATTTAAATAATAGACAAAAAGGGGGCTTAATGAAATTTTGTGATTTTTTTTTTTAATAATGTTAGTTAGAGGTAGAGAAAAATTACGATTTCACGTGTAAAATTATTTTATTTTGATTATGTGTTGTCAAATATAAGTTTAACGAAAAAATATAAATTTAAAGATTCTCGACGAAAATGGGCTAAATTTAATTTAGTCCATGTTTGTCTCCCAATTTTTCGAAAAAAAAAAAATTGTTTTGAATAATGAATTTTTGCAGAACGTATGATTAAAAATTAGGAAAAAATTTGGATTTATATATAAAATATTTTATTGTGTGAATGTGTGATTTAAAATGAATATTTAAAAAAAAAAAGATTTTTAAAGAATGAGAAACAAACGGCTTTCAGTCATTTCCTTTCCCATTTTATTCTTTTTCACTAGAGCAACTCTGTAATGATATTTAGCCCATGTTTGATAATCTTTATTTTCAAATTCCTTTTTTTATATATTTATTTTTAACTACACAATCACAGAATAAAATATTTAACAGGTAAATTCCAAATTTTTTTCTATTTTTTAATCATACATTCCCCTAAAAATCACTATTCAAAACATTATTTTATAAGAATAATGACCATCAAACAATGGCTAAACAAGATTTAACAATATAAAGAACAAATCTTCTGTATCTTTTCCTATTCCCCTAAAAATCACTATTCAAAACATTATTATTATTATTATTATTATTATTTTGAAATAATGGCCACAAAACAAGGGCTTAATATCAGTGGGGTAGAAAAACAAATTTATGTGATATTAAATTATAAATTCAATTAAATACAAGATTTTATGGTCCATTTAATATGATGTACGATATGTTATCAACTGAATTGATGTTCAACACCATTGGTGTGAGATGATATTATTCTAAGCAACTTTGCAATCATTTTCCTTTATTGTTGCGTTTTCATTCTATTCCCTTCCACCACTTCTACTATGTGCTCGGACACTTGAACGCTTGTTCAATAGTTCGTGTGAGTAATTAGTAATTAGTGAGTAACGAATAAGTTAACGAATAAGTAGAGATATGAGAAGATAAGAAGGAAAGGGTCTTATCTTCTATTCCCTTCTAGGCTTCCACCACCTCTACTATGTGCTCGGACACTCGAACGCTTATTCAATAGTTTGAAAGATTCCAATAGTAGAGATATGCGAAGATAAGAAGGAAAGGGTCCTACAAGAAAAGTAATAATTAGTGAGTAACGAATAAGTTAACGAGGAAAAAGAAGTATGTTTTTTAACTTAAGATATTGGAGACTCTGTGTATCCCACTTTTGTCATTCAAGAGTTGAACTTTCAACCTTGTACATGTCGTTTGTTAGGTTTATATAGGACAAAATCACTTACTACAAAAATTTCCGTGTAAAAATAATAAAAAATTGATTAGATTTAAAAGAATTGATAATAAAATTACGTATGAAAAAGAAAGAAGTGACGACAACAGACCGAAGACTAAAAAAAAGATTTAAGAAAATCTTAGAACGTGACGTGAGATATCTTCTTGTTTGTTTTGGTCATTCATTACGACGAAGTTTCCGCGTTTATGCTTTTTCTGTTGGCAGTGTGAACGTTGGCCGGACTAACAGGACATACTATCGACCAGTCTGGTATAAATTAAAATTAAAATTTTAATAATTAATTTTAATTATATTTTATGAAATTCACAATTTTTCATTCACACATTTCATCAATTTTTATAATTTTAATTATTATTTTGAAAGAATGTATTTTGGAATAATAGATTGATGGAAAATGTGTGATTGAAAAAGAAGGAAAAATTATTGATATGATGGAAAATATTATTTTATTGAAGAATGTGTGGTTGAAGATTAGTAGAAGAATAAAAATGAAAAAAAAATAATAATGTGGCTCAAACAGATACTAAAATGAGTAAATAGTACATACCGTGTAAAACAAGTAACATCTTTCTAGAAGGGGAAAAAAAAACTGAATCAATAGTTTAGTTGGCTTCAAGCAGTTTTAAAATGTTGAAACCCAATCAAAATTATTTTCAAACAATTTGGTTCGATTTTGAACAAAGCGTTGACAGAATCATGTGGACCCAAATCGAGGATTCAAATCTATGAATTTGGAGCATTGACATTTACAAAACTTTGCACTTATGGTTGTCATAAATGGACTCCTTCCCCTATGATTTGTTCTTGACCATAAGAGTGCAATACAAAGTAGAATTTGAACCATGAACCTTTTTCGCGTGAAACCCGTAATCGTATCGGATCGTTGTACCAGTAATAAGATTTGTGAATTAAGAATATCGTTCACACGATGAATAAGGTCTAGTTTCTAACTCAATAATTTTTATTAAATTCAAATTATAGCGACATCAAAAGAGATTTAGATTTTATGCTAATTTCTACTCTAAGAAAGCAAGTAAATATGATGTTTTATCTATGTGAATATTTGTATTAAATTCATATATCCCCCTATTATCATCTATTTCAATTCTCAATAATTAGTCCACTTAGGGGAAACATAGTAGATTTATCTTGGAAATCACAAATTTTTTCCCGCAATTGAACCATGCAAATGTATGGTTTATTTGGCGTGTACACACAATAAACTCCAAATAGTACCAGTCAATCCAAATAAGGTTTGAGCGTACACAAGGCCAGCGGGCTTATGAGTACATATGGTATTGTCATTTTTGGACCAAATTGTATATTGGTCTCCGAACTTTCTCAAGTGTGTGTTTTGATAATTTTCGACAATTTTTTCATCCATTTGGCTTTTCTTCACCTCCAAAACAGAATTATTTTCGTCTGTTTATCGCCCGACACACCTCTCGCTCGTCTGTCCCTAGCCTGGAGCTTGAGTAACGATATTGTCTAAGAAATCATAGTTTGGTTTTTCAAGAGTTTTATCTATCATATACTACCTGAACTCCTCTTATTATAAATATCCAATGCCGAGTACGTTTTTTGGCGGTTGATCATTATTAATATATGAATAACATCATTCCAAGATCCAAGAACACATTCAACAATTTAGATTAACATTTTGATTCTTGAGATCAATCAACCACAAAGTTTGGAAAAAATATCGAATTTCAGATAATTCAAAACACCCACTTCTTAGATATCATCACGAAGGTACTTTCTCAATAATTTTCAGTGATTGCTGAAAATTGATGAAGGTAGAACTAGAAGCACGGAAGAGTACAAGAACGGGGTGTTTTTACAAATCTACATGAGATAGATAATTTTAGAAGATCCGGAGTAGGTATGAATGAAACATGTTCCAACGAGTCTTAGAGATTGAATGAATTAGATCAGCGAGTCTTGTGGACTTTCTAGGCTGGATCCTATGTAAGTTCTTATTGTCTATA
>CAIGRB010169712.1:0-14198 GCA_903798255.1 Fraxinus quadrangulata | reverse complement strand
ATACAGTAATTGTAATGAAAAATGACATTTAAGTACTAACTGCCCAAAAGAGAAAGTTAGAATACTACTTACAGATGTTCATCAAATTAGGGATGAACTTGAAGAAGTAAATTTTGAAGAAATAGAAACCATTGAAGAAATTTTTGAAGAAAAATGAATCAAAAGAAATATTTAGTAAAGAAGAATAGAAATAGAAAATGATATATTTTGTAATAAAACAAAATCTATTTCATTAACAGTAAAATAGACTTTCTATATTTTTTGTAAAAAGGATAGTGGACCAAGGCTAATTATAAAAACCTCCCAAATATCCGTTAGAATTTTCAGTGAGCCTATAAATAGACTTAGCTGTCCAATATGTTTCTCATTACAATTCCACCAGTTTTCTGTGGAAAAAAATCTATCATTGTTATACACGATCCAGGATTATGTTTCTTGTATTGTGGGTAATTGTGGTTATACAAGTATCACTCACTTGTGTACTAGAACATGAACAAGATGTGAATATTGTTGGACTATCGAGAGGATTTGGACTTAAAAATCGCAAAATAAGATCTTGTACCGCCATATGTGCTTCTGACAACATGCATCTTCAATTTATAGTATCATGAAGGTGTCACTCCCAAAAAATGTGTCGCTAAAGCCATGACGAAAACTTTCCGATGCTAAAATAGTCTCAGAAGGTGGCGCCGGTAATTTAGCTACGAGCATAAAAATCAGCACTAATACCAACAAATTAGCAATAGGTTCTTGGTTGATAATTACCGACGGATTTGATTTAACAACACTGGCAACTACTTCATCCCTCACTAATTACCTACAAAATTGAGTAGTCACTAATGAGCGACGAATTTTCGTTCCTAATTCCATCACTAATTTGAATTAAAATTTTTAAAAATACTAATGATTATTGTAATAAAACCTTTCTTGGAATCAATGAACTGTCTCAGACAGAGGCAAGGTATCCTAAGCTTATAATAGATATCTACTATACAAGAATCCATTACAAAATGCTTCTGTGGAAGATTTATGCTGAAAATGATTCTAAAGTATATCTCAAAAGTTATCCATGTCTTTAATTGTTTTCTACTGCATTAGTCCCAATCCATTCATTTGTGTAGGAAACAGAGTTAACCTTAGCAAATAATTTTGTAGACACGTGGCCAAATGTTTATCATAAATGCTAAGCTGCTTTGGAATGCGATCAAATCTTTTATTGACCTACCCTGATATACCTTCCAAGATTCAGGTATGTTCATATAGTTCATCAGATATAAACTTTTATTGACCCTGATATGGCCTTTCATATAGTTGACCCTTTTATTGACCCTGATATAACCTTTCAGTCAGCTGTTGATGCCCTCACCAGAAATTTAGCTCTAGAGTGAGGTACTGACTATGAAATCAGAGTTATTGGGATTGCGCTGGTCCTATAGGAGATACTACTAGGATGAGAAAGCTCGTGCATCGAGAAATAAATAGCAAAGCCAGAGAGTATACGCCTCTATATAAACTTGGCCAGAAGTGGAGATATTGCAATGGCTGCTCTTTACCTTGCCCCAGATGCCGGTTGGTAATCCTGCCTAATACGTTCTTTATACATATGGCAAGTTGAGATTTATCCTTAAACAAGAGTCGTTGCTGAGATAATGTGGTGTTTATTAAATGAAATTTGAATTGATGTAATGTGGGTTATGCTGTCATTTCTCGCAATTGGTAGATGGCAAATATTCTATGCAGAATCTAACCAAATGGGAAAATAATAAGTCAGTTTATCTTCATCTAGAAACAACACCACCTCAGAAGCTTTATTAGTTCAGAATTCTCATCTCTATCCCTCAAGACAGATTATGTGTACTTCATAATGAAAATGCCTTAGATTTATCAAAGGTGATTCCAGGAAACGAATCAGTTGATTTGTTTGCTTAATTCAAGGATTTTGGGTAGATTGTTTCCTAGCTTGTTAGTTTCTTTTTTTTTTTTTCCAATATAATAAAAAATTTTTGTTTTTCTCGATTGACAGAATTCATAAAAAGATAGCGTTTGTATGTATTTTCGTTCAATATTTGCTACTCGGGGTTTCAAATTGATATATGTGTCGATGGCTTATACTGAAGTTGAAGTATTGTGTTATAAAGAAAAATATCAATTTTGAATGAAACGACGATTTGACACTTGTAGTCGGAAAGTTCCAATTAATGTACTCATCATTTTTTTGTTTAAATTTAATTTGTATATATATTGTAGTTTTAAATGGTTTTTTTTTAAATACAAGTAATTTAATTTTTTCTAAGAGGATTGTAAGAAAATGATTTGTGATGACGAATTTATTATTTATTGTTATTGCATAAATAAATTTAAAGACTATTGCGGAATGAGTTCGATATATTTAAAATAATATTATTAAACATAACAATATATGTAGTAATTTTTTTTATTTTTTATAAAAAAGGTAGGAAACAACAACATTCAGTGAATGTTGCTAAAACATTAACGACAAAGTACAATGAATGTTGCTAAAACATTAATGACAACTGTGAAAGAATGTTGCAAAAAAGTTATTAGCAACACTCAAATAACGTCACAAAAAGGTTATTAATAACGTTCAAAAAACATTGTTGTATTCTTTTACTCTACTAGAACATCGAGATTTGCAACATACCTCTGAACGTTGCAAAAGGTCTTCAGGAACCTTTTTTGAACATTGCAAAATATTGTTTTTGTTGTAGTGAAATGACTTCATGTTCTCGATAATATTGTTCACAAGACAGACATTTTACCAAGAAATTGCAACAATTTACATTCTTCGTGCACATAATCTATACATACGTGTTCTGTTTTTGTGAACGTACTCAAAATCTTTTAAATGTAAAGCAGAACAAATATATTATTTTCATTAAAAGACGATGGATTCTTTTAATGAACATGGTTCAAATGTTGGATTTATTTATTTAGTTTAAGGATGGTCTCTTAAATGCCAGATTATCATGAGAAAAGTAAAAACAAATATATAGGATGACATAATTAACACTCTAGTTACAACAATGAAATAATCCATAAGAAACTCCTTGTAAGAATCCAAAGTGAAGTGAAACATTTTCCCGAGAATTGTACTTTCCATTCTTGGTCCACCTCGAGTATATGGGTGGAATACTTTGTTCATTTCTGAAGAAATTCCCAGGATCAACCTTGGTCTTCACTTGAACCAGCCTATTGAAATTATTCTTAAAGTATTTACGTCCCCAAATGCTTGCTTGTGCATATCTTGTATTGCCCTTGTTATTGACTCCAATATCGAGATCTTAGATTTATCAAAGGCGATTCCAGCAAACGAATCAGTTGATTTGTTTGCTTAATTCAAGGATTTTGGGTAGATTGCTCCGAGGGTCGTCAAAACGGTAATTTCCAGGCTCAGTTTCACATCACCTTTTTCTACCAACCAACCAATCCAAACGGCATCAACCCACAGCCAATATATTTACCTTGGTTGCTTCTCAACCTCACCCACAAAGGACAAGATAATGGTGATGATTTTAGCGACAATGGCACGAAAAAAAAAATGGAAGAAAGCAAGAAACGAGACCAAAATACACAAATTTAAGCCACCGATTTTTCTCCTCTCCAAGGCTGCCGGTTTTCTCTCTTCTTGCATGGTTTCTTTCTTCACTTTTCTCACACAAATCACCCACCAAACGGCTAGGTTAAACACATCATATATATAGGATATGTTAGGCTTTAGTTGGACCAAGAAAATGGTTAAATGGGTCAAGATTCAAAAGCCACCCAATAGGTAATATATATGGGTCGTGAGCTACATTAATTGTTTAAGCTACTTTCAACAGCCCACATTATTTTCGGGTCGAGCCTTAGGACTTGGTTGTTGGCAATAATTTAATCCAACATTTACATCATAGCTCGGGAATCATTGGGTATCAAAAAACCCTAGTTTTAAGTGGTCTTTTTTTATACGAGTAATTTTATTTTTTCTATTCGGATTGTAAGAAAAGGATTTGTGATGACGAATTTATTATTTAATGTTATTGCATAAATAAATTCAAAAATTATTGTGAAATGAGTTTGATATATTTAATATAATATCATTAAATATAATAATATATGTACTAATTTTTTTTAATTTTTAAAAAGGTAGGAAACAACAACGTTCAGTGAATGTTGCTATAAGATTAATGGCAATGGTGAAAAAATGTTGCAAAAAATAAGGATATAAGTATATGTAACATTAAAAAAAAAAATAGTTACAAAAAAGTTATTAGCTACATTCAAATAACGTCACAAAAAATGTTATTTGTAACGTTCAAAAAAAGTAATTAGTAAGATTCAAAAGATGTTGCCGTATTCTTTTACATTACTGCAACATCAAGATTTGCAACATACGTCTGAACTGTGCAAAAGGTCTTTGGGAACTTTTTTTAACATTGCAAAATGCTTTTTTTGTTGTATTAAAATGACTTCATGTCCTCGATAACATTGTTCAAAATACAGATAGTTTACCAAGAAATTGCAACTGTTCACATTCTTTGTGCATAATCTTGTAAACATAAAGCAGAACAAATATATTATTTTCATTAAGAGACGATGGATTCTTTTAATGAAAATGGTGCAAATGTTGGATTTATTTATTTAGTTTAAGGAGGATCTCTTAAATGCTAGATTATCATGAGAAAAGTAAAACCTCTAGTTACAGTAATGAAAATAATCAATAAGAAACTCCTTGTAAGAATCCAATGTGAAGTGAAACATTTTCCCGAGAATCTTACTTTCCATTCTTGGTCCACCTCGAGTATATGGATGGAATACTTTGTTCATTTCTGAAGAAATTCGCAGGATCGACCTTGGTCTTCACTTGAACCAGCCTATTGAAATTATTCTTAAAGTATTTACGTCCCCAAATGCTTGCTTGTGCATAGCTTGTAGTGCCCTTGTTATTGACTCCTATATCTAGATCTCTGTAGTTGATATATGCAGACCTTGGCGACTTGGAAACATAAGGAGCCATGTGACTGTAAAGTCTTCTAATCCAATTTATATGCTTTTCTGATGCCTCTTCTTCATCCCAATACACAGTGTAACCGATTTTGAACAGATTACCAGCTCTGTGCGGAAAGGGAATTGCAGATTCTGAAATTTCATCCATTATTCCACCATATGGGACCCAAAACATCTCAGCATCCTCGGCTTCTTCTTGGAAAAAATGTTTCCATATGCCTTCAAGCCCTTTCTTAGAAATCGGTTTCTGAACATAGTCTGATTTTGCTTTGAGATATTGCGTATTTGCCTGAGTCCTATTAAGCAAAACATCAAGTGGTGATCCTAGGGGAAGAGCATATATGTATAGGGTTGATTCTATCCAGCTCATTTCAACGCAATCTTCTCTTCGTAAACCCAATTCCGGGAAGCTTTGTTGCATCAGCGGAAGCAATCTGTCGACACCACCGAGAAACAACGATTGAAATGATGCCTGAATAGTTCTCTTGCCATCTTGGCTTGAATTCACCCTTCTCATAAAGACTCTAACGGCTAAGTCTTTATCGAATTTGTGTGCGATGTATTGCCATCGGTGAACAATATTTGTTGCATTTTGTTTTAAAGTCCTGGCAACTGTGAATACAGTGACCTTTTCGGGAACGTCCACCAACTGTAGTTTCCAAGCAATAATGACTCCAAAACTGGTACCTCCGCTTCCTCTAATGGCCCAGAAGAGATCTTCTCCCATGGATTTTCTGTCCAGAATTCTTCCATTCACGTCAATGATGCGTGCATCAATAACATGATCAGCGGCTAGCCCATATTTTCTAATCAATGTTCCATACCCTCCTCCACTGATATGTCCGCCAACTCCAACAGTAGGGCAAATACCAGCAGGAAACCCCAATGTTCGACTTTTCTCTGCAATCCTATAATAGACTTCGCCGAGTCTTGAACCAGCCTGAACCCACGCAGTTTTCTTCTCAACATCAATATTTATTTCCCGCAGGTTGACAAGATCAAGGATGATAAATGGGACTTCTGACGTGTAAGAAAGTCCTTCGAGGTCATGGCCTCCACTTCGAACCCGTATTTGCATGCCATTTTCTTTGGCGCAATATATGACGGGCGGAATTTGGTATTCATGCATGGGGGTTAAAATGACCAAGGGTCTAGGTGTCGTCTCTGACGCGAATCTAAGGTTTTGAATGGAGAAATTCAGGATGGATGAATATGAACTGTTTTTTGGTGTATAAAGGATATTGGAGATTGAGGTGTGATTATTAGATTGATGGGACATGCATTGAAGAAAGTCATAGTGTTCACGAGAAGAAACTGCCCACGAACACGAAGAGAAGACAAGAACAGCAAATAAAAGGGAATAATTGTTAGGAGTCTTCATCATTTAATTAAGGCTGAGTAATTTGTGCTTTGCAGAACATGTTTTATGCTCAATTTATAGTGTCATGAAGAAGAACGCTAGTTTTGAAACCGCGTGAGATTATCAGATTTGAATTCTTGTCCATGACTATAAGTTTTGTCTTTGTTCCGTCATTGGCTTGCAGATAAACACAATAAATATTTTTTAGTGTTTTAAAAATTTATTCTAGAAGCATACTAGTCAAGGTCAAAATAAAATCATTAATTTCGTTAAAAAACATGGATTTGACAAAACTTGTTCGAAATGAAACATAACTTCGACGTGACTTGTTCCACACTTTGAATGTACTTTAAAAATGATATTCTTGCGTCGTCTGACCATTTCTTAATTATGCTCATCATTTGGCTGGTTTATTTTATCATTTACTAGTAATTTATTTTAAATAATATTAACAAGCATGTCAAGAAAATATTCAAAGTTGTAAAATGAAATACAAAGGTTATAAGTCAAGGTTTGTAGTCAATTCTACGCTATTCTAATTGGAAAAATTAAGCTAGTTACCCTTAAAAAATAAAATATTAAATTCATACCGTTAAAATTGATTAGAATCACAAATTGTCGAATTAATTACGTCCAAATTGATTTTATCACTCTTAGTTTTTATCACTTTTTGAGATTATAACACTTTTTTTAATATTTGTCAAATATTTGAATTTCTTATCAATTTTGTTTAATGGTTTTTTTCAACCTATTTTTATAGGATTAAGAGTTAATCATACCACATTAATATTGGTTTAAAGAGACATGATATGTCACTATTCTATGAAAAATGACATAATACTTTTTAACATTGATATACTTTGCCTCTTTCGAAAAAGTGACACGGTATATCATATTTTTACCCTTTGAACTTCATAAAATTATTGCCAAGTTTAGTGTATATTTAAATATAAGGATGCACTAGTTGTTTTATTGACGGAATTGCATATCATTAACAACATTAACGAAAACTTGGTGTCCTTTTAACAGCAACGACACTTTGTTCTTAAAAAATTGACATGATGTTCGTGCATTCTATTGTAACAACATTTTTGTCTTTTTGTCACTCTTATATTCGTTATCTTGTTTTCATTTCTCTCCATAACAAATGAATTCGTTTCCAAAAGAACACAAATAAAATAGTGTGAGACTTTTTTTTTTTTTTAAAAAACGATAAGAGTATGTCACTTTTAATTTTATATCACTTTTCAATGTAAAGTAATGTTTGAATTCATTTTCAAATTTAATTTTTAACAAACACATATGTATGCATCTTTTTAATTGATTCTAAAGAATCCAAATGAGATAGATTGCGATATTTTTACATGGGTTGATAACTTCAAATAATAGAGCCGCCAAATTATTGATGTGACTCATTCAAGGATGTATAAAGTAGCATATCTCTGTAGGCAACCTCCGAACTTGGAAAATCCAATGCTTGTCTAAGCAGAATAAGAAAAGTCCAAAACTCAAGCTTTCGTTGAATCTGAAATTTTCTCTGTTATCTGGGTCTGATATTGATTGCTTTCTCTTGTTCAGCACATGCTGGGCTTCCCAGGCTTCACTATGTGGATGTGCAGGATGAATCTCCCAATGGATGTACAAGATCTGAACGAAGGTTGTGTCTTTCTTGTTCAGCACATGCTGGGCTTCACAGGCTTCACTATGTGGATGTGCAGTATGAATCTCCCAATGGATGTACAAGATCTGAACGAAGGTTGTGTCTCAATTAGTCATGGGGCCTAGAGACTCGTGACCCTGAACTCTTACGATAGTAGAGTTATATTTCATAAAAATGTGTTAACTTCATGGTTGAACTTGGATTTTATAAGAGAGAGATGAGAGAGGGATAATATCTTAAACAAATTTATAAACAATAATGCTATAAATATAATGATTCACATAATGTCAAATGATAACATATCATTAGACTATTTAAAACATAGTCAATTTTATCATACCTTCTGACAAAATAGTATTATTCAATTTATAAAAGACATAATGGTAGAGAAGTAGTGGATGACATGATAAATAATAGTAAGTTGTAGTAAAGCTTTGTTTGATACTCAGTGGCGGATCCAGAATTTTGAGCGAGCAGGGCGGCCATTGACGGTCGCAATAATAACTAATATCATGAACCGACATATTACTTATATAGTAGTTCGAATTGTAAGTATGAATGTACGTTATCTACCAGTCTAATAATATTTATCAAGTAACAATTTGAAATTTAAAAAATGGGTCCAATTATTTACTTTCCTAATTTGATTTGCTAATAATTTTAGTCTAACAACAAAAATAACTATTTTAATAACCTCATTGTAAGATCGATTTTTAGTTAAAAACATTTTAAAAACAATGATGGAATATATCTATTACTTGATAAAAGAATAGATAGAATTTTGTTATATTAAATGTCAAGATCCACTAAATATCATAGTGGTCAAGTGTTCCATAATTCCAATGGAGATCATAGGTTTGAATCTTTGAATTGCACCTATTTTTAAAATGCCTATATGCTCCAAAATGGTGAAAAATATTTAACTAAAATAATTGCAAAATGCAGTGCTATAGTTGATGGTCGAACCTAAACTTCCCATTTACTTATATGGTACTCCAACCAATTGAACTACAAGAGCCTTTTGTACATAAAATGAATAACAGATATCTATATATCCAAACAAATAAATACATTGACCAAAAAAAAAAAATTGAATACTGGCGAATCCGGCACGGACGGCTGTAGGAGCTCGCTCGACGCTAGATCCGCCTCTATTGATACTACTATGATTTTAAGATAATTAGCTTTAGCTGTATTGAAGATTTGTTAAATATTTGGTAAAATTTTGGTTTAGAATTGTTGTTTGTATTAATATCAGAATCTGAATATCGAGTAAAAAGTACTTTGTTGCTATGTCTATCTAAAGTTACTAAAATAAATATTGATTATAATGATGTGTTTATGTACTCTTAAATTTGACAGTATTGTAAAACTTTACTTATATATAATTCAAATTCATGAAGTGATCTCTTGGAACTTCATGGGTTGTTTTCTTAGTATTTCAGTTTTGTGTTTTGAATTCATTTTGAGTTTTATGTTTTGAGTGTTCATTTTGAGATAGTTGAAAATATGTTTTTTTTTTGACATTTTAAAAAATTGTTTTGAAAACATCCAAAATGCATTTTTAAATTTTAACTGAAAACACTCGTTTTGGATTTTCTCTGTAAATTTTTAACTTATTTTCAAAAATACGGTTTCGAAAATAGGAAAGAGAATGCGTTTTCACTGTTTTGGAAAATCAAAAATAGAAAACGACTTGAAAACAGTGCCTTCGTTTTTCGAGAGCAGTCAACCATGTTTCTTTATGGTTGTTGATGTCGCTCATCCAGGTGGTTGACAATTGTTTCTATTGATTTCCACACGCTTTGTTGAAATTAATTGGATATTTTATTGGGTCAAAACAGTAAATTTGATTATTAAATAGTTGACTATTACAATTAATTGGGCGAATTGAAAATAGAAAAAATTACATCCATCCTTGTTTACTAAACTTTTCATTTCAAAAGAAGAAAGGAACTCTGCTCAACGCCAACTCCAACTACTGCTAACTCCGTCTATCGCCAACTCCGAACACCGTAAAAATTAAATATGTATACAAATCTCAAGAAGTTCATTAAAGGCTTCCCATAAAACAACTTTTAAAGCAAAGCCATTCCTTTAAACTCCTACCTTATATATCCCTGTGTTATTTTGAAATTACTGCAAATTGCTGATTAAAATATATTATGTGAAGTTATTGGTATTTTTTGTTTGTTGTGATTAATTTTGGATTTTTGTTTGTTAATAGAAGGGGAGCTGAAAGTAGGGCCGTAAATGGATCGAATATAGACTCGATCTACCTATATCCAATCCAATCGGATCCGATAAGAATAATTATCCAATCCAATAATTCAACGGACATTTGACTGTTAAATCCATATCCGTTTTGCTATGTTATCGGATATCTTATCCGAAATTAAAGAAATTAAGAAAAAAATCAATGTTTGAATCAACTTATTTATTTATTTTTCCAATCTTTCCAATTCTTAAACGAATTGAATAATTATAAATTTCTCAAATTTTTTATGTTTTAAAATTTGATGTCTTTTTCATTCTAAATTTATTTATTTTAGTGACAAATAGTATGTCATCAAAATAATTTACCGATTCAATTATTTATAACAAATCGGATTGGATTGTTATCGGATCGGATAAACTTATATCCATATTTCATCTATTTAATATACTGATTATTAGATTCGAATTTTGAGCAGGTTATTGGATTGAGACCCTAAATCCATCTCCCATTAATTTTATTGAATTCGGATTAAAATCCAATCAATTGAAAGGCCTAGCTAAAAGGGACTCCATGTTTTCTTTTCTAATGGGTATGAAATGAAATGAGTGTTGATGGTTGAGATCTCGTCCATGTCAATTTTGGTATCCCTTAACAAGTTTGTCAAGTTTAAAAGTGCATCTTTAAATTTTGGTATATATATTCCTTGACAGTTGTGAATAGTTGATCAAAATTGTTCTTCGCAAAAATAATTAAATTTATAATTTTTATTACAATTTATTTTTAAATACAAAGCAAATCATTTGATAGAAATATTGTTTAAATTTTACTGTGCATATTAAGTAAATTCCTAGCCGACTGATTAATCTATAGTTAATATATATATAAAGATTTGCAAATCTAAATTTTATTTCCGTGAATTCAAAATCTAGCAATGCTTGGCCCACCTAACAAAACAATGAATGATTGGTGTCTTATTCATGGTAATTTCTTCCTGTGTACACAATTACCCAGTAAACTCGAGATTTAACATACTAACTTCTAAATTATTAACAAAGATCAATATTTGTCTAGCGAAACTATGCAATTTCACTTGTTAAAGTAGAGATTATAAACAAGACCAGTTTGAAACTGGTACACATAATATTACTATTTAATAATAACTGGGATTATACAGAAAAATATGATTAATTGTTGTCTTGACCAAAATGTCACTCGGCAAATAAACGAGAGAACTTTATGCGACCATTTAATGGAGCAAATGGGCGGAATGAGACGTGAAAGATAATTTACACAGTGATCGATCTGAGGTTCCAAACGTCAAAAATGAAATGAACAACAAATGAAAGGATGTTTGTGCCAATTATCCGTTAGAATTTTCAGCGTGCCTATAAATAGACTTAGATGTCCAATATTTTTCTCGTAACAAGTCCACCAGTTTACCGGGAAAAAAAATCTATCACTATTATGCACGATCCTGGATTATGTTTAATGTATTGTGGGTATTTGTGGTTATACCAATAACACTCACGTATGTGAGTACTAGAACTTCAACAAGATGTGAATATTGTGGAACTATGATGAGGATTAGGACTTAAAAATCACAAAATAAGATCTTGTACCGCCATACATGCTTCTGACAAGCATGCATCTTCAATTTATAGTGCCACTCCCAAAAAATGCGTTGCTAAAGCCATGAAAATAGTCTTAGAAAGTGGCGTCGGTAATTTAGTTACAAGCATAAAAATCAGTCGCTAATTACCAATAAATTAGCAATAGATTCTACGCCCATAATTACCGAAGGATTTGATTTAACAACATTGACAACAACTTCATCCCTTGCTAATTACCTACGAAATTGAGTCGTCACAAATCAGTGAAGAATTTTTGTTCCTATTTGCATCACTAATTTGAATTAATTTTTTTAATAATACTGCTGATTATTATAATAACATTTGCTTTCTTGGAATGAATGAACTGTCTCAGACAGAGGCCAGATATCCTATGCTTATAATAGATATCTATCATACAAGAATCCATTACAAAATGTCTACGAATGAAGACACGTAAATCCACCACAATTATTAATGAGAATAACATGCACTCTGACATGGTAATAGTTCGCGATTCGAACATACTTGAGGTAAGTCTTATAACCCAGGTTCAATCAACTTTACACAAACACTTTTAATATATAATTTATATATATTTATGGCAAGATATATTATTTAATTAAATTAATATTCTAATAAATTAAATAATAAAATCCGTACTTTCAAGTCTTTTTAATTTGTTAATCATAAGGAGTTGTGATTGTGAGGTACAAATTATATATGACTAATCTTAAATCATCAATGGTCATAAGTAATAACGACATACGAATATCGTTAATACGTATAAACCATCACGTGTGACATTGCTTACTTGTGAAGTAAGTAGCTGATCTCACAAATTAAAGTATGGTGACACTTAATTGAACACGTTGATGTTTTGTTATACAACAAAATATTGGAGACCCGTTAGAGAGATTCCACATGGATAACTATTTGAATGTCAGAGGTTAATCTCTAACTTTTGGTAGTGGAATTGGTCATTTGACTTGAGTTTATCATAGTGCCTTGTATGAGGACAATCATTCTTTAGTGATGTTAGATATTGCTATGCTAAGGGCCGCTAATATGGCATCGTTCGGATATGTCAAAAATCGTAGAAGGATGTGAATGATCAATAGAGTATTTGTCACTCTTAGATAGTAAGAGATTATGATCTACATTTCATGCAGTCAAGTTGATAATGAAACCATTGGCCAATGTGTACGCATAAGTCAAAAAAGGAGTTTTCGACTTACATTCACTTAATAGTGAGATAAAAGATATGATCGATATTTGAGATTGATACACATCTATATTTTATCATTAATCAGATCATATTGACGAATGGATTATAGTTTTACGTAAGGGTGTCACTAGTCGAATTGAGTCGAGCCACGAGCCGAACCCGAAACCGAAACTTTTTGCTCTCGTTCGACTCGAGTAAAAATATTTCGAGTTCTTTTTGCCCGAGCTGAATCGAGCAAAAGCTTGGGAAAAAAATTAAACTCGACCCGAGCTTTCGGCTCCTGCTTTAGCGAGCCAGCTGGCTCAATTTTTTAAAAAAAAATTCGTAACAAATTTAATTTTTTTTAAAGAATTTAAAATTTGTACAATTTATATGTATTATAAATAATAACTAATTATTAACATATAAAAAAATTACAACTAAAATTAAAAGAAAAATAATTTTAAAATAAGAAGTGGACTGCAGCCTACGATGACTTTGCAGGCAGCTGTAAGCCCTTTTTTTTTTTTTAAGTTTGTAATTTTTTGTTTTGTATTTTTAAGGCTCGAGGGCCAAAAATGGCTTGACGAGCCACATGGGCCGGCTTGGGCTAGACCAGACGTCCCATATTTGGGCTCGATCCCATCGATCCATGAGCCGACCCAACTCGGGCTTTTTTCGTGTCGAGCCACAGGCCACCCGAGTTGTCGAACCATATTGATATCCCTAGTTCACGGTAAACGAATTAATTTGATTTTGTCATACCACGTAATATTTTCTGTCACATGTATTGCCTTGACACATTGTTAGATATCAATTTGGGATGACATGTGTGAATTGATGTATTTTAATTTATAGATTTTGATTAAATCAAAATTATAATTCACGTCGTTATGCATTATGATCGAGAACCTAATGCATCTCACACAAAAAAACAGAACCAGAAGAATAAGATTCACCAATTAATTAATTAACAAGTGTTGAAAATTTAATTAATTGGGTTGCTTATTAATAGGTCAGAATTAATTAATTGGATTAATTAATTCATGGACCAGACTTAATTAATTTGATTAATTAAATATTGGATCGGGTTAAGTTTAAGAGACGGACCGAGTCCACTTGAGTTTATATTAATATGC
>CAIGRB010169694.1:6865-17513 GCA_903798255.1 Fraxinus quadrangulata | reverse complement strand
CTCGGACATTTTTTTTCCTTCTAAAAACACAATTCTCCTACATGCTAATACGATTATCAGATTCAAGATTAGTGAAATATACGTATTTCATTGTTTAAAGTTGCAGAAATCTTATGAAATCATAGAGTTTAGTAACGCTATGCACGAAATTAGAATCACGAAGTTCGATTCTTATAATTTTGTATCTCATCAACTATGTTCACGAATCTCATATACTTCTGTTTTTCATGTTACATTATTTTACTTATTGAGATTATAATCTCATATAAAACATGAATTTTTTTTAATAAGTAATAATTAATCAGTGATTCGAGACGGATGAAGATTGGACGAGCACGCAACGATGGTTAATAAAATATTTTAATAATGTTATGTTACGATTTAATGATATTTTTGATAATCACATTATTTTGGTTTTGATAATTTTAAGTTTAATTATTTTGTTCTTAATTTTTCTCTTTCTTTTGGAAAACTTTTATGTTTTAATAAAGTTATTGTTCAAGAATCTATTCGTTTCAGCTAAGGCTATTTGTAAGTCCTTGTATCTCAAGATTATTTGCAAGAATTTATATGTCAATAACCAGCTCATATTCTGAGAAAATTCATAAGCCCTCACTTGCTCGACAACTTCAACATAAATATTTTACTCAAAGTTGGGGAACCATTTGTTATCCATATAAATCATGTAGCATGAATGGGTTCCACATTGGCCGACCAGGCATTGATTGATTATTTTAATTGGATTGCATCGATTGAATCAAATAGTCTCGTCTTGGCTTGAGCTCGATTCATTAGTCATATGGCCCATTTTCCTTCCTCTATATATGAATGAGCTCACTTTTAATTTATTTTACAAAGATCGGTGATGTGAATTCGAATTGCCATTTATGATACAATCTTGAGTTCACAACCCTTTGCGAACCGACACCACTATCAATGAACATTTCTGATGCGATGCTTTTATACCCAACTTCAAGCATGAACAATGAAAATACAAGGACCGGTGAATAAAACATGAAAGGCCATTCAATTATTAGCTCGCTAATCAACAATTGCCATGTGGCATAAAATATAAATGACTTATTTACCCCCGAGGCTTCCATTAGAAATCTATAAATAGGCATAGATGGAGATAAATAAAATATGCAAAATTTAGTAGCTTCCTCTCAAATATTCATTTCTCCTCTTGCTCGTGTTCGAGCATTGAATGAGAGAGTTTAGGAAGGAAAAGTCATGGCTACGAGAGATGGGTATGTTGATCAATATTCTCTGTCAACAGTAGGTCATCTTCAGTCATATTTATAGTAGTCCTTGTTTTCTTTTCATTCTTTTAACTCTCTTTTTTCTACATACTTAATTTTAACCACGTTCACATAAAAAAATATTATACATGAAAACCTAAATTTTTTCTCTATTGTTTACCTGCACATTCCCAAAAATTCACTATTTAAAACAAAAATTTTCAAAAAAATAAAAATAAAAACACCAAATAGAGGTTTAATAACAAGAGGAATATGTATGTTAAAGTTATTAGTATATTAATGCAATTTTATCGATTTTAGTCCATTTTATTTAATATTAGGGGTGGTATATTGACACTACAAATTTTATTCGTTACACAACAGTTTATATTTTCTTCCGGGATTTGCTACAAGTGCAGGGGCTTGCTTCACAGGCCCCTGCCAGGTTACACGGACACTTTTTTTTTTTAAACACAGTGGGGTGGGGCCTGCCGCTACAGTGAGGGGCCTACCGTGAAAAAATTGCCATGTACGCGGGGCTTAATCATTTTCTACCTATTTACTAATATGTTCTTAAGTAAAGTGACATAAATAACAAAACTTAAATACTGTTTTATATATAAAATGATTTATACTGTTTCTTCAATACACCACATTTAAAAAAAAAAATCTATTTTTTTTTTTACGACGGTGGAACGTCCAAGAATTTGATGAAACTACCACTCTAGTTCAACTGCCATAAATTCCTACAATACTATTGTTAATACCACTGTGTCTAAAAAAGGGACAAATCAAATGGTGAAGGTGTAGCACTAGCCAGCAAAGGCGAATGAATGTGTTGGAATTGCGACTACACCTCAATTCATAATACAATTGCACTATGGTTGTATTAACAAAATTGTTGTGGTGTTTTTATGGGAAAAAAATTTGTTTTAATTGTATTGTATTTTAATTACAATCATGCTACACTTATAGTTTTGTTGACACTGTGTGATGTGACGGCAATCTGACAATTTATTTGTATAACACTTATTCAAATCAATTGCAAGATTTTTTACACATCACATAATATCAACAAAAATGTACAATTTGAATGTACGAATAGCTTAATTGTTTTAATTAAGCAATATTATTCACAATCACTGGAGTTTATAACACCTGTTTAATATGTCAAGGAGTCGAGTCGAGCCGAGCCTGAGCCTAAAAAAAGAGCTCGAGCTCTACTTGAGCTTTTTTGGGCTCGAGTCGAGCCGAACAAAGCCCGATCAAAAAAAGAGGCTCGGTCCGAGCTTTTGGCCTGAGCTGAGCCGGCTCGTATATTAAAAAAAAAAATTAAAAACTGCCCAGCAGGCAACTAAAAATAGCTGCCTCCTAGGTAGCTATAAAAAAAATTTAATTATTTTTTTTATAATATACGGGCCAGGCCGGGCCGGGCTCGGGCCAATGCCCCAAGGCGAGCTTTTTTTACATTCCTAAGCACTAGCCAGCAAAGGCGAATAAATGTGTTGGAATTGCGACTAGACCTCAATTCATAATACAATTGCACTATGGTTGTATTAACAAAATTGTTGTGGTGTTTTTATGGGAAAAAATTGTTTTAATTGTGTTGTATTTTAATTACAATCATGCTACACTTATAGTTTTGTTGACACTATATGATGTGACGGCAATCTCACAATTTATTTGTATAACACTAATTCAAATCAATTGCTAGATTTTTTACCCATCACATAATATCAACAAAAATGTACAATTTGAATGTACAAATAGCTTCATTATTTTAATTAAGCAATATTATTCACAATCACTGGAGTTTATAACACATGTTTAATATGTCAAAGAGTCGAGCAGAGCCCGAGTCCAAAAAAAAGAGCTCGAGCTCTACTCGAACTTTTTTGGGCCCAATTCGAACCGAGCAAAGTCCGACAAAAAAATGAGGCTTGACCAGAGCTTCGGCTTGGTGCAATCGAGCCCGAGCCAGCCACTTTTTTGGCCAACCCTAGAGGTAAGTCTAAAGTGGCCCTTGGAGTGAAACTTGGGCCAAATGNTGCCTGCTGGGTAGCTATAAAAAAAAATTAATTATTTTTTTAATATATACGGGTCGGGCTCGGGCCAATGCCTTAAAATGGGGCTCGGTCCGAGCCTCGGCTCGAATCGAGCCGGCGAGTTTTTTTGATATTCCTAAGCACTAGCCAGCAAAGGCGAATGAATGTGTTGGAATTGCGAGTACACCTCAATTCATAATACGATTGCACTATGGTTGTATTAACAAAATTGTTGGGGTATTTTTATGGGAAAAAATTGTTTTAATTGTATTGTATTTTAATTACAATCATGCTACACTTATAGTTTTGTTGACACTGTGTGATGTGATGGCAATCTGACAATTTATTTGTATAACACTTATTCAAATCAATTGCAAGATTTTTTACACATCACATAATATCAACAAAATGTACAATTTGAATGTACAAATAGCTTTAATTGTTTTAATTAAGTAATATTATTTACAATCACTGGAGTTTATTACACTTGTTTAAATGGAAAAGCTTGTGTCATTAAATTATGAATAATACTATTTAACACTATTTGTGTTACAATATCAGTGTAGGTGGCAGTAAGTGTCTTTAAATGAAAAATTAATCGATTCATAAAATAATGGTTGACAAGGTTTATAGACAATGCTTGATGTAACAAAATCAGGACAGTTGATTTAAAAAACGATTTTTGAGATTTTTTGAAATGGATGAATGTGATAATGCTAAATAATAATTGTCAACTATCACTGTACATGTAGCATGATTGCTAAATAAATCACATAATATAACATTTAATTGAATATATTACATCTTGTTTTGCTTTCATTAAAATTTGTTAAATAATAATTGTCAACTATCACTGTACATATAGCATGATTGCTAAATAAATCACATAATATAACATTTAATTGAATATATTACGGCTTGTTTTGCTTTCATTAAAATTTTTAAGTTTTTTCTTTTTCTTAATCTTAACCACACATTCTCTAAATAAAATAATATTACACACAAATTTAAAACTTTTTATTATTTTTCAACCATACATTCTTTTATCTATCACTATTCTAAAATTTATAAATTCTTCAAAATGGGGAACAAACAATGACATAATACCACTACGGGTACTGTAGCATTACTCTTGAATTATAAATTGAATTAAATATAAGAACTTATGACTCATTTAATAGACCCTAGGACATACTAACATCTAAACTGATGTTTAATACCACTAATGCTATGTAACGTTATACAATAAAATTTGTGGTGACCCTCAACATTATTTATCTACTTATTAGTCCCCTGCCAAGCCAGTTCTCCAAGTAAAAAGTAATTAAAATTTGAAATTTAATTATTGGGTTGAGAGGCAAAACATGAACATACTGTAAATAAAAGCAGAATGGTGATGATCATATAGTTTTCCATAATCCAAATTAGTTAATAGAACATCAACATGATTGTTCATAAAGCCATAAACTTCGGTATAAACAATATCTTACACAAACACACAAATTATAACATTAGGCATTAAATGTACCGACTTTTCCATATACATCTCAAACTACGGCTGACGATGACAATCCAACTTTCTCAACGCTTTACGAGAATCAAGAATCACAGCATAGGTTTGCATCCACAAACGGTGACAGTGAGTGCAACAGAATAAGATTGAAGTCGTAAATAAACCCAAAATATCATCTCTATCAGCATTCTTTCAGAAGTCACAAAATACTGCAGGCCTTTTGACCCTTTCTCTTCTTCTTTCTCCTTTGCTTCGGTGGCTGTAGAACAACCTTAATAGCTGCATCAAAGACACCTTTCACATTCTGCAACATTTCAGGGAAATTTATTAAAAGATCTGTCGAAAACAAAGAAACTTTCCAGTTATGACCAAAAGAAATGTTCCATTAAAAAATTCAATTCACCTGCTGTGTTTTTGCACTGCATTCAATATAAGCAGCAGCTCCAATCAACTTCTTTAGCTCCTCTCCCTTCAATAAAAATAAGAAATATGAAGTTTACTAGAGGACTTGAACTTATAAATCAAAACCTGGGCAATGGCAAAATTTTCATGTTAAGAATAAAAATAACTCGTAAGATGATTTTAGCCATAATATGTAGCCTATACCTGAGCAGTCGTGATTGGCACAGCCCCAGGGTGGTCAACAAAGAACTGTTTATCGTCCCGGAGGTCTACATGGAAGCAAAGCCACACTTAGTTAAATGCACTGAACCCAGAAAACCTCAAATAAATGGGGATGACAAAAAAAAAAGGAAGAGTAATGAGTTAAAATACTATTAATACTTCCAAATACTAGGGACAATCTATAATTGGTCCAACATATAGCAACTGATAAAAACAGTGAACATAATCGTAAGACCTGTATCTCCACAGCCTAGACAGAGAACTATAACAAAATTTATAAATGAATAGTCAAGTTCATGTTATGTTCGAGGTGATAACATTCCATTAAAAGAAAAGAATAGTTGGGCACAGTAATGCAGTTATTGCCACCTACTACCTAATGCACTTGTAGACTCCAACTCCAAGAAGAACTACGAACTATTTCTAGTTGTTTGCATATAATATATTACCACTATTTCTCATATAAAGAACAGAGCAGCAAGTTGATATAACTGCATTAGAAAAGGAGAAAATCCTGACCAAGCTTTGTCCCAACAAGAATTACTGGAACTCCAGGTGCGTAATGCCTCAATTCAGGAATCCACTGAATGTCAGACAATAAGCAAACAAAACACCATTAGCATTATGCTCTTTGAGCCTTTTCTCTTCTTGTTGCATAGGAGAGAAGAATGCACGAAAGGGCAATATTGATTCCAAAGTGGTAAAGCCACCCTTACCTTTTTAGAGATGTTTTCATAGCTGGCCTTGCTAATGAGAGAAAATGCAAGAATAAAGACATCAGCCCCACGATAGCTCAAGGGTCTTAATCTATTGTAATCCTCCTGACCTGCTCAACAAGACAAGTGCTTAACTACTGTTCAATAAATGGTCTAAAGATGAATAGGAAGACATGTCAACTGAAAACAATTAACTAACCCGCAGTATCCCATAGCCCTAGATTAACGGTGCTCCCATCCACAACCACATTAGCACTGAAGTTATCAAAAACGGTTGGCACATAATCCTGTTCATATAACAAAAGAAGAAATCAAAGACCAAAAATGGAGATGCTTGATGTTAAATACTAGTATCCTAAAATTCATGATACAATCCCCCCACACCGCCAAACAAAAAGAAATGCATTTACTGAAAGATTTTACTAAAAAATGAGAGAATATTCAACAGCTTGTATTAAATTAGAATATTTCCACACTTAAATGGAAAACATTCAAGCATCTATTTTGTGAACTTTTTAATCAACTGGATTAGAGGTAAACAGGAAGTTTGTTCAAGGCATTACGGATTTACTTCTAAAATGTGAAACGCAATGCATTAAGCGACTTCCACAAATGGTAAAATTAATAGAAAAATGTGAAGAACCAACATTTTTATGGTTATCACAACTCTTTGGTTACCAAGGCATACCCATGTCCAACAGGATATGCATCCAGCCATTTCGAAATAAACAAAACTCTCCGATATTTGATACAGATCCCAAGAACTATCCTGTGTTTTAAAAAGTAAAAAGATGGGCCACCTTTATATCATTTCATAGTTATAATGTGCAAAATTTCTTGAAAAATCATTACTCTTTATCTTTTTCCTATTCCTATTGTGATCTCTACGTGGAACATCCTCAGAACTTCCTGTATTACCTTACTGCGACTTCATTACAGTGTACGCATGTTCCTGTATCTGAAGTCAAGCACTCATTATGCCCAAATCATGCACCTAGATCCACAAGCATGCCCAAGAAATTTACAGCACAAGCAAAATTCGTGAAAACCCAACACTCCATGTACTTCTCAAAGACCCATTTGATAACTGAGATGTTCTGTATATAGTATCAAAGGTCCATATCCATATTTGTTGATTAGGACATTTGTTCTGACAATGTTTGCACAAAAGCCCAAAAAAAAATGGAGAGAAAAAAATTTAATAATAAGTTTTTATATATATTTCCAATTTTAAGAACTGAAAAGCACACATACCATGTTAAGAAAGTGACTCCTAAACTTCATTACCATTACCCTTAGTAAAGGCATCTAAAGAAGAACATCATCTCTTAATGCCCAGTAGACAATTTGACAAGCATAACCACTCGAGGGTAAGGAGAGGAAACCCCCAAGGAAAGGAGGAAGAAAAAAAAATAGTTGCAGTCGACAACATAGAGATAAACAATAAATAAAAAATTCAAAGCGCCGAGTTTTGCAAAACTAAACTACAGAATTGGAGTTCATGAAAGATCCAAAAGTTTTTCTAATCTATGCCACCAAACATACAGTTCAAAATAGTGAAGATTCATATGCAACTGGAGGCCGGACCAAATGAAAGAAATTATCAAACTTAATCACAGATTTAGGTTTAATCTGAGTGAGAAAAAGAAATAGAGCACCTAAAATTAAAAAACACATCTTCATGGACCAAGAATACGAGATCACCCCTTTCTTTCTTGGGCGACAAAGGGGAGATAAAATTCAAGCCATCCATTTTCATGCTTATCTCAGAGGTCTAGAAAGCTGCAATCTATAGGAATTTTGTAATGCTCCTTCATTTTCGAAAGGAAGGTGAAAATGTTTTTTTTTTTTTTTTCCTTTTTGCAGGGACAGGAGATTGATCATAAGAAGAATGCTTGAATAACTTACCACGTCGGCCCCTCAGCCTCAATCACTTGAATGTGTATATTTTACCTATTTATTGACACAAAATGGGAGCAGGTTTGAAAAAGACAGAGGAACCCCTCTACTAGGTCCTCTTGCTATAAAGCTAATTATTGCTGGATGTTCCACCAATCATAACTTAGGAATAGAGACCCTAACCAAACACAGACTGCGCTAAGCATCAAGGCCACATCAATGGCACAGGAGAACTAAGGTCAGAGGGTGAAAAGATAATAAAAGAGAAAGAAAGTGCCATAAGAAAAGAAACAATATGATCCAAAAGCATGGTATAGGCAGTCAGACACAATGTATTTCAAGAGGCATGGTCACAGTTTTAAAATATGTTTTCTGCAGCATTTCCAACTTGCTTAACATTTTCAAAAAGAAAGAAGAGAGCTCTCATAAAAGAATTAATCCCAAGATTCACCCTTCCCTTGCATTTTATTACTTGTCTCACCTTCTAAGAAACAAAGAGACACAAGAATAAATCTTGTCTTCATAGATGTCATGAACGGGGCAAGCTAAATTCCTTTTACGTCAAATTTTTCTTGAACTCCAAAAGGTTCAAGATATCATTATCGTATTCAATTAGAACCAAGAAAACCATCCAACTCAAAAGCACCAAAGACATGCACATATATAATATCTTCTACCCTAACAAATGGTGAAATAACCTAAAAACCTTCTCTATCAAGCATCAGAGTACACGAGTGCAAAAATTAGGACACCAAAAGCAAAACCCAAAAATATAAATGTCTTAGGAATCCATAGGTCCAGCAACTAGCCCCTTCCATAACTTCCATTCCCTTTTTTAGTCGGGCACACACCCCCACAAGCACCCACCGAGATCAGGGGAGAACAGAAGACATCTTCATTTTTTCCACCTTCATCAGCCCTAGCAACCTGCCTTAATAAAACCCTCCAGCAAGAGAATATGAAAAGGTAACAGTGGTTACTTTCTCCAGCAAGAAGAGTATGCTAATATTAGATTCAGTCATTCATTCATTCCTCAAACCTAGTAACTCGCTTAAGATTAAGAACATTTACTTTATCGTCAACTACAATCTACTTTTGATAAATTGCTTCAGTGAGCTCTTTCTAGCTCCTTATCAAGCTGTACTAAGTTCCTTCTTAGAAGTTACAACTATCTTACCTTGATCTTGTTCTGATAGTCATTCAAGAATCAACTAAGGTAGGAGGTGGGGGGCAGTGTCATCCTGATTTGGGGGCCCTATGTTGAGTAAGGGATAAAGCACTGGTCCCTATGACCATACCTTCTTTCATCTAATAGCATAGGGAAGGTCGGTCAAGTATCAGACTGCGGAGAAAGTTTGTTTTTTTCAGTGATCAATCATTTGCCCCTTGGAGGGGAGAAAAAAAACCATAAACCCCCACATAATAATTCCTAGTTGGTTTCAATCCAAGAAAAAGTGGGGATTTGGCTCTTAAACTAAAATAGATTAATAAAGCAGCCTCAAGCCAAGAAACAAAAGACTTATAGATCGATCACGAATTCAAGCGATATTAACAAGACTTAGAGAACCAAGATGCAAAAAGAAAGCAATACGGTAAACTAAAAGAAATGAAGAGTCAAGAATACTTACAGTGGGAAAGGTGTTGCTGGTGTATGAAATAAGAAGGCAAGTTTTACCCACAGCCCCATCACCGACAGTAACGCACTTTATGAACCTCGAAGCGCTCATTCTCTCCGCCGGCAACCTTATAATTTGCTCCCGCCGGCGAACTATTTCCTTGGATCCTTCGTCTCTAATTAATTGAATTTCCGAGGAGATTGTTTGTTAGCGAAGGTATTTAACTGCAAAAATAAGTCGAATAACAATGAGAAATCTTAGATTATACGGTAACAAAACCCCAATAATAATATTAAAACCCAAAAATTGGGCTATATAATAATCAAATAGCACCTAACCCACAGCTACATCTACATTTATTAACAGCCAATTATTTTCCCACACAAACACACACAGCGTGAGAGAGAAATTTGAACCTTTTAGAAAAGTAATGATAATGATAATGATTTCAATTTTCAAGCTGCAATAGAGGGATAAATTTTGATTTGGGAGTCAGTGTATCCTGGGGTGAGGGGTGCCAGCTTCAAGCCAGCTATATTGGCTTTAGAGACCACTTTCAGCGCACCCCCTTATCTTGTCACCACATTACCAACCACACTTTCCGTCGTGTTTTTCCTTTTTTGGGAAATTTTTGGGTTGTTTGGGAGTTTTGGATCCTTGTTATAGACGTTATTTAAGATATCAATTTTCAACGTTTATAAATTTAAGTGATTTTAGTATCAATTTTTAAAGAAGTCCAACTCCAACTCGAGAGTTTATTATTCAATGATTCTATAATTTTTTTAAAAGAATAAAATTATATATATTTCATAATAAAAGTTTAAGTTCATATTTTATTCGGCTCAATCCTTTTAATAAAAAAAGGAACTCAGTTTTCAATTAAGAGATTTTATTATATGAAATATTTTTACTCATAAGTTTAAATTAAATATTTCCTTAAAATTAAGTTAATATTTTTTACATATAAGTGAACTCTACGATTATAATTTAATTT
>CAIGRB010169663.1:19720-32582 GCA_903798255.1 Fraxinus quadrangulata | reverse complement strand
GGAGAGTGAAGGGGGAGGAAGGGTACTAATTTGTTGAACTCTTTATCTTGAAATTGAGACAGAGAGAAATGGTAGCTTTGATTTTTGATGCTATTAAAATATAGAGTACAAGCTGCAGAAGCATTGTTTTGTTCTAAAGCAATGGGGCCAAAGTTTGAAATCTTTGGTTTGATCCATCACTTTCAATAGTGTTTTGGTCCTTCTGCTATATTAATTATTGTAGCATCTATGAAACAAGTGCAGTGGGTATGAACAAGATCACTCAACTTGGCTTATGCTTTGGACATTTTCGAGATCACTTTATATTCGACTACTTAAATTTTGATTCTACTTGAGATACGAAAGTGTGTACGAACAAAAAGATTGGTCGGGTTAGAATGAACGCGAACATTTTTGGTAAGTGAAATTGAATTAATATCGATGAAAAAACAATGTATTTTAGCATAAACTAAGATAAATGAGTCAAAACAGATCATTTGGTAAGCCAATCTTAGATAATTTATTTACTCAAAAAAGAATAGAATTGAAAATTTTGGGGCCTTGGGCTAATTCTTAATGTTTGCAATTATGATATGGTCAAAACAGACCCCTCCCTTTTGTGCCAGCATTTGGTCACTACCACTATGAGTTCCTGACCCCTTTGTCAGTGGGGATTTATATATTCTGCTGTGCAAATATAAATCTAATAATCAAGAGATCAATTAATTACTAATTACCAGCAAATACAAGATATTAGGTTAGGCTCGACTGTACCGCAGCATATTTTCTCATCGTAATTTCGACTCGAACTTCTGGGAGTTCATTCTCCGGGAATGGAAAAAATGTGCCATGCCAAGGAGTCGGACTTCGTTAGCTTTATAAGTTGGAGGATCCATGGAATTTGAAGTTAAAAAATGAATAAGAATTACGGAGCCATTGAAAAGTATAATAGAAATATAAAGTTTGATCATCTTATAATCTCAAAAATAAAAAATAAAAAAAATTGTCAAACAAGACCATAATTCAATATTTTTCTCCGTATACGTAAAGAAAAGATTTATATACATATTAGCTCAAAAATCCAATGTTATATAAAACCCCGGTTTGAGCCTCATTTTTCTCAAAACTTATTTTTTAAAAATCTATTTTCAGTTATATATTCTCTCATAAAATAATGTTACATGTAAACTTAAATTTTTTCTTATTTTAAAAAATAATGTCATCGAGTACAAGTGGGACTAGAGCACCAATTTAGTTAGTTATACTTTATAAGTTCAATTAAATAAATTATGTAACATTTTATTTAAGTGATTTTATTATTTAGAGGGTGTTTGGTGGGATTAAAATTAGATTTTTAGTAGATTGTGATAGAAATTTTTGAAATATTAGGTTGAAAAGCTGTGAAACCCTTGAAAGATGTGGTTAATATTAATTGTTTGATTTTAATTTAGATTAATGGCCTGTTTGTTGTACATTATTATAGAATAAGAATGAAAAATATAGTTGTTATTGGGCTCCACACAAGATATAGAAATTTAAAATTGATGGTTTGATGTGATGGATAACGATCATATTTTTCATTTTTATGAATGAAAAATGAGAACTAAAATCTGATTTTAATCCAAAATAAACAGGCCTTAATGCTAAGCAATTTCTACAAAGACTGATGGTGACATAAGTACTGCTGAATAACATTATCACACATTCTAAAGAAAAAATGGGGGCACAAACAGGTGCAAAATGCGGTGACATGGTTTCAATGATGAACTGTGGAGGCCCTCACCCACTACTCCTACTACCCTACCCCACCCTACCAAAACGCACACGCACACGCACACTTAACAGGACCCCCTCAATCCTCTCTCTTCTCACAGTCCATTCCTTGATTAATAGAAAATCTGATCTTCAATGCACAAACAAACACTAAGTAAACAAAATCTCTGTCCTTTCCTTCCCGTCTATTCAAAATGTACTATTTTCTTGACTGGCACCCTCTCTAAACCCTAACGTGTGCTGCCCACCTCAGTTCCCGCTGTTTTCCTCTTTCAAATCCAAGACAGATAGAGAGGAAAAAAGGGTACTGACTCATTAGTCTTTGATGTCGACCCGAGTTTACGATCCGATCAAGACGAGAAAGATCGTCATGAGATTCACATATACACTGTAGAATGGGAGGGACAAGTTATCCTATTGTGGGGGTCTAAAAGAATAGTGGCAATGCATTAATGAGAGCTGGCACACCTAACCATTACCATGACATAACCCTACTGGAATTATTTTCTCTCTCTAATCTTTTTCCTCTTTATTTCTTTTATTGGCATTTGAAGAATAGAAACAAATCTTTATCTCACTGTCACCTTTCTTTTATAATTCATCTTTATTCTATTGGATTCTAACCAATGAGACCCATTCAAAAACCCCTTTAGTTTCTAACACATACTGATCACGCAGCGTACTGTCAACAAGACTAAACAGCTGAATCTGAATCTGATAATACACACTATTCTTCATTCAATTTTCCTTGTATTTTGCTATTACCTTTTTTCTCTCATCAAAATCAAAACCCTGAAAAAGAAGCCACAACCCAGTTGCAGAAACTCACAATTTCTCTCCATTGATCGGTCTCACTCTCATTGCGTGTTCTCAGTGTTGATATTTTTCTGTACGTCTGCACGATGAATAGTTACAACAGGATTCTACTACTACTTGTTTGGTTGCTGGTACTGTTCATCTTCTTTATAGAACATTCCAGTGGCTCGAGAGCAATGAATACATACAAAATCAAGCCAAACACTCAAAATTCAGGCCATTTCTTGAACTTCTTGCCGAAAAGACTGCCTATTCCGGCCTCTGGTCCGTCGAGAAAACACAACGACATAGGCCTACAGAGTTGGAGGCTTCCTTGAAGTCGAAGACAGCAATTAGGCTTCAACAACAAAACATTAACATCAGATGAACCCGTTTTTACTGATTTTGGAGCCATGAAGAAAGAACTGCAGGTGGATATGGATGTTGTAAATTATTCTGCCGAAGATCCCTTATTTTTGGCTTTAACAAAAAGGTTTGTTTTGAACTATGATTTCAAGAATAGGGTTCTTTTGTCTTCTCCATGTACCCGTGGAGTTGAAGGGGTGAGATTATCAATTATCGTTATCTTCTTAATTAGTAGATTTTCTAGTCTTTTTTCAATTGTTTTGGATGGGGATCATGGAGAAAACTCGTGTATATATGCGTATGTATACTCAGTATTAAAGGAAAAATACATGCAGGAATTCACTTGCAGAAAGTGCTATATTTTTCTTTATACACTTATTAATTATTGCCAATTACGAAAATCTTTTAAATTTCCTGTCGATTTTTTACGTGGGATGATGAAAATTGTACTGTACATGGATGATCATTCGTCTTGTATTTGTACAATGATATCTTTCATTTGACAACTTCAATCATGTTACTGTGTATATGTATTTATTACAGGTTAGTTGACAGTACTCATATTTTTTTTTGCAATTGTTGCACGTATTCTTCTTTTTATTTCTTACCAAACTATTTGATGTGCACATAAGCAAACTCGAAGATAATTAAGAAAAGAAGATATATCTAGCAAAATTCATGTCTTATTCAATGTAACGAACCTAATATAATAATATTAATAAAATTTCTTTTTAGTAAATAAGGAAAATATAATTCTGATACTCTGGCAATAACTAGATTTGTTTTTTTTTTGCACTGTTCTTTTAGTATATTAATTCATATATATTGGACCAGACCGAGTTATCATCTTCATTACGGGATGTATAAGAATTCACCTATCTCGATAACAAAAAAAAAAAAGGGTACAATAATTTCTACACTACGCCGATTATGAATTTTCAACACAACCCCGGGTGGAAATGATACAAGCATATTCTTAAAAATAATATTTTCTTGAGAATTAGAAAAAATCGAAAATACCAAATTATTTCTACTAAAGTTGCATAGTCATTTCCAAAGAATGTAATTGAAAACATGTGATAATAAAGGAAAAGGGTTTCTGAAAAAAAAAAAGAAAAAAAGAAAAGGGTCCCTTTTAAATAAAAATGAAAAAGAAACCTAGGAAGGGAATAAAGAAATATGAAAGGGCATGTGTGTGTGGCTCTAACATTACCATAAAAATTAAAATAACCAACACGAGGCCCCTTGAAAGAGAATCTATATTTTAGCATTTTAATTTACAAAATTTAGCCCAATTTATCCAATTGGAATTATTTATATTTTGTGAAGTTTAAAATTTTTCTTTCAAGTTGTTCACTGTTACACGAACTTTCGTTAGTTCGTAGATAAACTTTATTGAAGTATTGGATCGAGTTTGAAAGATTAGCTAGATTTATTTTTCGTAAAAGACCTAACACATTTACAATCTTTCAAAATTAGTTAAAAAAAAATCGTCGTAGGACCTTTACTCATATTATTTGATCCCATTGTCTAAGAATTCACACTATTAGAAAGATATTTATTTATTTAAATGTTGTCACGTGCTTTTTTAAGTCCGATCAATCTTTTTATCAAATGCTTAACCAATGTAAGTTTTTACAAATGGGTATCGCAAAATCTGATCTCACGATTTTTGTTCTTCAATATCATATTGAATATAGATTCGTCTAAAAATTTGAACTAAGAAAGTGGAGATTGTCTATTTATTTAAAAATGTCTAGAGGATCAAAATCTTGGAACCATGTGGATTATTTAATAATAGGTAGGATTTGGGGGGTAGCACAAAATTTTATCATTTAAGTTCCATTACAACGTTGGCTAAAAGTATTCACTATTCCTTTGAAGGCAATAATTAACTTTCATACTGCACATACAATCATTCTAAAAGAAACCCACACCAATTTTAAAACGATATTGACTAATGTCATAGTTTTATAGTAGCATCAATACATGATTGACTATTAGAGTCCAATCGAATCACTTCTTACTTTTAGTAGTTGAGATTTCTAATCTATATTTTCTATAAGATTTCATACAAACTAAGATTCATAACATTGAGAACAATTATGTGAGAAATTCTAAGATTCATAACATTGAGAACAATTACATGAGAAATTTTTAAGTACAGTAAAATATCGTTCTCCAAATTCCAAAGGTGATGAAGAATCAAAAGTGTTGAATCCCCTCCTATAACTTGATCCGACAGATAGGGGACAGGGTTTGTTCTGATTAGACGGGCCTGCTTCTTTCCTCCGAAAGCTAGGGTTAAGGGAAAGCACAAACCTAGCTTCCGATTGGTTTATCGATGACTTCTCTATTCTGAAAGAAGGCTCTAGCATCACCCTCATCGAACTCCGTAGACTGATATACATTCAACTAAACTCTCTGACATGACATGTGACACTTAGAAAATGAAACTTGACGGAGCTTAAAACTTTCCCAAATCTAGTCCTTTTAGCATATAAAAGTCAAAATCTAAACTTTTTAAATTATTAAACAATTTTTTGCTTGACTAATCCAATTTATATTATACTTAAAAACAGGATTAACAAAGGCCCACTTGGGCCAGGTCCTGATTGTCATTGATGTATGTGAAATTAGATTTGACACAATAGAGCTTCTGTGGGCCATTATGAGCCCAAAAGCCATTCTTAACCACGCGTAATGATGGGTGTTCTTCTCATTAATCCCTTTTTGTTTTTGCTATGATTATTAAAAAATAAAAATAAAAAATTCTCATAATTCATATAATTATTTGTCACTGTTAGAGCCACGATCCTTTGTTGTTATATGATGTGCACCGTTTCATGATTACATCGAGATTATGAATAATTGGATTGGCCTGTGAAATCTTAAAATTTGTAATTATTTAAAAGGTATTTTGGAAATAAAATATTGGATTTTGTGGCCAATTCAATTCCCGTTTGGTGTAAATTAAAATCAATTTTTTAGTAAATTTCGATCAAAGTTAATTAAATGTGTTAAAAAGTTGCGGATGAAATAAATGTGCAGTTAAATTAAATTATTAAATTTGACTTTAGATTTTAATATACACCAAATATGAGCTTAATTGATTACATCATATAAAATGTGGATTATATATAAGGTTTTACTATTTGTACACCGGATTAACTCCGGTACAACCCCTCACAAGAGGGGTCCACGCTCAATAAAAAAAATCTCGTGAGACTCCCTATTGTGAGGGGGACTGTGCACCAAAGTGTGTCAATCTCGATGTACAAATAACAAAACTCTTATATATATTAGGGGATATTCTAACTAATCAAATACATTATTAATCACTTAATTTTCATAATGATGTATTTTTAACTCAATTAATTTGTATAGTATTTTTTTTAATTTTTTCCTTTTCTTCTACAAACTTTTGTAATGATAGATGAGTTAGAATGTGACACATGTCCCATCTTCAGATTTTACATGTTATGTTGGGACAAGTCGTCTCATTGGTATATTTGATAAATTCACGGTGAAAAAAAAAATGGTTTTGAGAATTTTTTTTTTTTCTTTTTTTTCTATTTTCTGAAAGGGAATTAGCTATCTTTTTTCATTTGCATTCAAATAGATAATGTTTGCAGTAAATGAGGGAAGCCTAATTTGTAAAAATAATATTGCTACATATACATCCTAATTTACACTATAACTTATCGAATTTGAACTTGGCAAAATCTCACAGATTTAATACAACCGTTATAATACTTCTACGTCATCAAAAAATGCTCATCGAGAACTGCTTGAGATATGTAAGAAAGAGAGAAGGTCGCAGAAAGAAGATTTTAATTTTATTATTGGGTTCTGAACCTCCTCAATTGCATTAATATTGCCATTAATAGATTTTGAAAAATCTGTCACCATTTCTCCAATGAGAAAGAACAGACATCAACAATCAGTCCTAGCCAGACCCTTCCACTTCGTTTTTTCCGTCCAGACGCAGGCTTAGGCCCCAATTTGAACTTCATTTCTTATAAATCATTTATCTCCATTTTATTGGAACAATGGAACTTATCAAAATTTTTTTAGCATAATTCATTATCAACATTTCAATCATATAACAAAATTAGTTCTTTCTTCCATTTTGGCCATTAAATGACATATTTGTCATTCTCTTTTAAATAAATAAACATAAAAGAAGACAGTAAAACAATTAAAAATAAGGAAAACTTGCAAATGGAATGACAATTTTCCTTATTTTTAAGTGTTTTACTACTTTTTTATATTTGTTTATTTAAAGAGAGTAGCAAATTCATCATTTAATAGCCAAAATAGAAAGAAGTATAAGTTTTGGCATATAATTTAAAGGTAGGAATGAATTACGCTAAAAAAAATGTTAAAGGAGGGAATTTCTCTTTCTTGATTTCAGCACAAAACCACGGCGAACTTAACAGTACCCAATCTTATTAGAGTACAATTGGTGTAATCCAATGCAAGTAGTGATGAATATCAATTTGGCTTTATATTTCCTTAACATCGTGTAAATGCCAATCAATTTCTACTGATGGTAAAAGCTATAGAAAAAAAGGAAAAGAGCAAGCGCAAATTTACGAGAATATGGTTTTTATGTTGTACCACCGGATATCCTATAATGTAAATGTCCAACTTTTTATCAAGTGAAAGCTACACAAGTATGATTTACAATAAACCTGTCAAAATATTGTCTAAATTACATTAGTCTCATCTGTTTCCACTCTTCTCCTGGTTTCCGAACCTCAATTACAATACAAAACACAGTTCATTTGAAAAGTGCAGATTTTGAGTATGAATTGGTGAACCTCTAGATTTCTTTGACATATTTTGCTAGAACTCATATAATGAAGACTGTATAAAGTTAGGAAGTGAAATGTGTCGCTTGCACAACAATTGAGAAACAGGCAAGCACAAAAATCCCTTGTGCTTTCTGTCAACTATCCATGTCCGAATGAATCATTATACCTAATAAATTGTGAGAAAGGTCCAAGACAGCAAATGTTTTGTGTTCTTGAAGGGCATTTAGTAGTGGTGATACTGATATATCTTGCAATCCACAATCAGACACAATAACTTCATCCTCTGATACCTGGTAAAAAGTGTGTTGTTCTAATTGAATTCTCGCTATGACTTCAAGTTAAGAAAGCAAGAATAACACTACTTCATCTAAATCGTACCTCCAAGTTGTACAATTTTTTGATCACTTTCAAACTGGTTGGCTCAGGTAGAGCCTCGCAGCAGTCAATGTACAGTTTCATAATATTCTTTGGCACCATCACTGCTCAAGAATTAAATTTCTCACAGTTGAGTATATAATATCACAGAATTATCTTACACGTTAGAGTAGATTATTATCTTGTATGGTATAAGCACAAAATGATATTCCATAGGTGAAACACCTTTCTACCTTTTATTGACACTCCATTTTTTACTGCTGACACTCCACTTTAAGGTATACGGCTCAAGAAGAGTGAGGCATAAGCCCCAGGTTTGCTGCGACATTAGAAATTTCTTCTTTTTTTTTGTTTTTTGTTTTATCTTCTTTCCAAGTCAAAACGTGACTTTCAATGAAAGAACCCTTTATTTGGGCCCATCTAGCTCTCAAATTATTTGAAAAAAAAAAAATGGCTCATCGATTTTCTAACTTAACAATAAAAATACCTACCCTATCCCACCCACACCACTGCCCTGAGAAGTTTCTTCCACAAGATTGCAAGGAGGCAACCGGCAGTTCTCAAACACCAGAAGATATTTATTATTATTTTTTACTGCATTTCGTCTCCTCTCTATCTCAGATTTTAATTTTTTTTATTTCTCGAATTCTTCTTATTTTTTGTATTATTTAAAAAAAAAAAAATTACTAATTTTTCTGGTTTTTTTTGTTAGGCTTACACCTCAAGCCTCGCCTCTTTATCAAGCATACATCTCAAAACAAACTAACAACACTTGTAGTCTATGTGGATGACATAATACTCACTCGTAATGACACTCAAAAAGTGGAGAGATAGAGAGGTATGCTGGCTACAGAGTTCGAAATCAAAGTATTGAAGCTGGAGGATATGAGTCAGCTCCAACATTTACACAATCAGCAAGAAGCAAGCCAGGAAGGACCACCAACAAGGCAGCAACAGAAGAATTGTCTAGAAGAAGAGTAGTTAGATTTTTGGTTATTGTACAGCTCGTTTTCTTTTCTGTTTCATAGCAGTAAATTAGTTAGACAATGATTCTTTTATTGTTGTGTATATATAGGATCACAATTGTATACTTAACACAATTGAATGAACACAATTTCAGTTTTCTCACAAATCATCAATATGAGAATTTTTCTCTTCCAAATCTAACATGGTATTAGAGCTAGAAACGGAGGAATATAATTCAGGAAATATGAACCCTCCTACAAATGCGAGCACCAATCCAAATCACAGCCAAAAACAACAGCCAACTGATGGAAGGAATTCAGGCGTTCTTTCCCATAATCCAACTCATCCCAGTAGTCCTTACTATATCAGCAACAATGATGTAAGTGATGTTATGCTGGTCACTCACGTTTTGGAATCTAATAACTATTACTCCTGAGAATAGCATTAAGGATCAAAAATAAATTAGGTTTCATAGACGATACTATATGTGAGCCAAAGGATCCCAATGAGCCACTAATAAAGCATTGGCTGAGGTGCAGTGACATTGTCATAACATGGATACATAATGCTATGACAATTGATATCAAGAGCAGCACCATTTATGTTGAGACGACTCATCTCCTCTGGCATGACCTTGAGAGTTTTTCCCAGCAAAATGCTCCACAAATTTTTGAAGTGAAAAAGGATATTACAACATTGATGCAAAACCAAGACTCTGTGAGTGTTTACTTCTCCAAACTCAAAATCCTTTTGGATGAACTGCTGAACTATGAGAACATTCCCAACTGTACATGTGGAGGCTTGAAGACTGTGATTCAAAATCAGCAAAGGGATTGGATTATGAAGTTCTTAATGGGCTAAATGAGTCTTACAAGGAAATCAAGGCTCAGATCCTGCTGATTAAGCCATTTCCTAGCCTGAATGAGGTGTATTCCTTAATCCAACAAGAAGAGAAAACTATAGAGAAGGAGGAAACTAGAGTTTTTTTATCACAAAAAAAGGACAAATATTATTGCACCCATTGCAAGATTGTAGACCACTCTCTTGAGAGATGCTTCAAGGCAAATGCAAGTAGGCCACTATGCTCTTATTGTCAAATGCCATGACATATAGTAGATAAGTGCTATAAACTTCATGGATTTCCACCAGGGCACAGGTTTAAAGACAAAGGGAAGCCTACTGTCAACTTGGTTTCTACAGGGATGACACCTAATTAGCAAATGGTGAAGGACAAAGGCCAAGTATCCTTAAGTCAAGAGCAATACACTCAGCTGATGGCACTCCTCAGTCCAACAACAAGCCCTTAGCAATTCACCTCTTCATCAAACTATGACCAAGCACTTGCTAATCCTTCCTCATCTAATGATTTCACTCATAAGATGTTTGGTATACCCTCAAGCCTAACTGCATTTCGTCAAAAAATGGAAATATTTATGAAATCCCATGGATTCTTGATACAGGAGCAACAGATCACATGATCTGTTCTACTTCATTTTTCACATCCATTCTAGCTAATATGTCTTATTGTGTAGCTTTACCAAACGAAGAGAATGTTCCAGTCACACATGTGGGAACTGTCAAAATCTTAGAAGCTACATAATGTCCTTTGCATTTCTAGTTTCACCTTTAATTTAATTTCAGCAAAAAAACTTGCTCAATCTCTAAACCGTTGCCATGTTTTCTTCTCTAACTACTGTTATATTCAAACCCTTTGACTTGGAGAACGACTGTAATGGGTGAGGTGAAAGATGGCTTATATCATATGGTGCGAAAGCAAGTTTCCCGTTCAGCCTTGTCAGAAGTCTTTAATCAATTCAAGTGTCTGTTTTCCTACTCTGCATCTTCTACCAATAATCATAAGGAATTTGATTTATGGCATTACAAATTGGGTCATTCTTCATATTCTGATTTCAGTCATGATGGAAACATCCACATACCTGCATCTTCTAGTATCAATCATTGCTCCATTTGTCCTTTAGCAAAACAACACAGATTACCATTTAATATAAGCCGTCATAAAATAGGGAAGTGTTTTGAGTTAATCTATTGTGACATTTGGGTACCCTGTAATGAATTTAGCAGAGATGGCTTCAAGTATTTTCTAGCTATTGTTGATGATTTTAGTAGATGGACATGGATTTACATGCTAAGACTCAAATCTGATGCCTCCACTGCTTTACAAAATTTTTGTACCATGATTGAAACTCAATTTGAAGCCAGAATTAAAATCTTCAGAATAGATAATGGAGGTGAATTCGACATGACTGAATTTTACCTAAGAAAAGGAATGATACACCAAAGAACATGTGTTGAAACACTAGAACAAAATGCAGTGGTGGAGAGAAAACATCAACACATCTTGAATGTGGCATGAGCTTTGAAATTTCAAAGTGGACTTCCTTTAAAATATTGGAATGACTTTGTATTAACAGTTGTGTACCTTATAAACAGAACACCAACTCCTACTTTGGATCACAAAAGCCCTTTTAAAGTATTGTTTCAAGTCAAACCAAACTATAATCACCTAAAGGTTTTTGGATGCCTGGCTTTTGCCACGACTCTTGCCAATGGTAAACACAAGTTTGATCATATGTCAAGGAAGTGTGTTTTCATTAGCTATCCTTTTGGAATTAAAGGATATAGATTACTGGATTTGAAGACAAAGAAAATTTTTATTTCAAGAAACGTTGCCTTTCATGAGAACATCTTTCCATTCAAAGACCTCAACCATGATATCAATACCCCTTTAACTAATTTTAATAATCTAAGCTTCACACAAAATCTCAGTGTTTCTAATGACTCTGTCATCTCCTCATTTGATACAAGCAATAAGGATCCTGGATATGACACTTCAAACAATTCACCTTATATAGAATCCCCCAACTTCCATATGGACATCAGTCATGATATGGCACAACCTTTCACTAATAATTTGGAACCAAATCATTCTGATGTTACTCATTTACCTCGCAGGTCTAACAGAATTCGGAAAACTCCTCACTTGCAAGACTTCATATGTCAATAGGTCTCTTCACCTCTCTCATTAAAGAAGCTCGACAACAAAAACGAAGTGACCATTAAAGATAGTACCTTTCCTCTTAGTGATAGCATTTCCTATGACAAGTTATCAACATCTCACCGTAGTTTTGTAGCTTCAATAACAAATCACTTTGAGCTTAAAAGCTATCAAGAAGCCATAACTTTTCGTGAATGGTGTGCTGCCATGAAAGCTGAGATTAAAGCTCTAGAACTTAATGATACTTGGGTTTTGACCAATCTACCATCTGATAAAGAGGCCATAAGATGTAAATGGGTATACAAAGTCAAATATAATGCCAATGGCAATGTTGAAAGATTCAAGGCACGTCTAGTGTCCGCTGAAAATATGCCGCAAGTGCACGGGTCGAGATCAAGTAGTAAAATGAACATTTTAAGTCCGAGTCGATCCCACGAAGAGTGTTATCTTAATTACAAGAGTATTGATTCAAATTAATGAAATTGACACACACATTAAAAAAACTTGATTTTTAAATTAAAAAGACACGATTTAAATTTAAAGATTACAATGATACTTAAAAAGTGGAAAGATTTAGATTTAAACGAGGTTGGAATTTATGATTTCGCTTAACATTTATTTCATTAATATCAATCCAATAATGCGTTGATGCAAATTACCAAAATATAAAGTTAGACCCGATTTTTCAATTTTAGTCAATAATCTCTCTCGAGTGATATTAACCCTAATTGATTAAGTTATACAGCATATCTCTATGTTGATAAAAACTTAA
>CAIGRB010169663.1:0-11360 GCA_903798255.1 Fraxinus quadrangulata | reverse complement strand
ACTCAGAAATTGTACAAACAGTCTACAGATCTAAAGCGACATGTGCTTAAATTGAAAAGATCTTAAAAGAATGTTGCTCAAGAGATTTTTGGCCATCAAACTATTCAAGTATCTAAGAAATATCTTCAAGAGTACTTAGTCAAATGAAGCGGATGCAACAATGATTAGAATAATTGGACAAGCGAAAAGACCTTGAAACTTTCAAACCGTTTATTGAAGTATATCGTTTATCGACGACTCCGAGGACGTCGCCAAAACAAATGGAGGAGTGTCACAGACCGCAACTTCACTTAAACCCCGTGACCCTATCGCAACAGCAATTTGCCCAATTTCAGCCGCACATTGTGAATATTAATCTATTTTGAGTTGTAATTTCTATTTCGTGTAATAGTTTATTTAATTATACAATAGATAGAAAATATGAAAAGTTTAGTATAATTTTTCGGCATTTAAATGTCTACTCTCAGCAGTTGAGTTTTTATTGCTTAGTCTATTATAGGGAATATTAGTTTTTCAAACAATCTTTCAAGCTTTCTAATATTCGCCCCCTACACTAGCCATTGTAATTTACTACTTTTAGCAATTGTAATTTCTAACTTCCAAGCAATCCATGATCAAGTTTTCTTCAATTGTGTTTTAAGTTTTCAACAATTTGTAATTAAATCTTCTTTCGTCCCGAAATGACCGAGAAAGGCGGAAGGTAGTCTAACGGAGCAGACTATTGCAACGCGGTGTCCCTTTCTGTGCTAAGAAGAAAGGCACCCCGTGAAACAAAGGGTCTTCCTACTATTGGGTAAGATCTCAAGACACAGTTGTAGAGCAAGTATCTTCTTCACCTTCCCATTGTATCAACTTTGTACGTCTAATTTAGTCTTGATATAGTTAAAGAGACAAGAAAGTATGAAATTGTCATGTCCTTGTATAAGCATAAAACTACCACGAATGGGTTATTAAACAATGGCATCTAGGCTTCTTGACCTACCTGCATTAGCAATGCTTGCAAAAAATTATTGGAATCACATTCATGATTATGACTTCCATCTTCAGGCTGAGCTATTGCCTTGAGCAAGATAGATGTTTTTCGAACTTTACAAATAACATTGCCACAAGGTCCTTTACAAATTGCAAATAAATTATTCATGACAGTAAAATTGCGGAAATATGAAATACGAAACAAACAGCAACTCATGTAAGTCTGTGAAACCAAACATCCTTGTTTCTGAGAATAGATGAAAACATTTTCAGATCATAATATAGTTGGAGAATAACGTCTTAGTTCTTTACTAATTCATATGGCATGATTTTGCAAAGTTATTAGATAATCACACCAAACAAACAAACACTCAAAAATTATCCTTACAAAATTCTATATGTCCTAGACTATATGTACCTAACATTGTTTCATCTTATTCACTAAAGCATAAAAAATAAAACAAAAATGGTCATAATTCAAAACCTAAACTCCCACATTGTGACTACGAATAATTAAAAAACCAAGCGCAAAATTAGAAATCACTGCATACCTCTGGATCTCCTCTCTTTGGAGAGTTGTAAACAATACAAGCATGCCACTTCAACCTTCATCTCTTCTATGTTGAGTTTGCCACTATTTCTACATGAATCTATTTTCATATGTACCAAGTGTTCATCAATTTTGCATGTAATATGTTGCTGATGTAAAACCATCAAGTAACAAACTTTGTCAAAAACAGACGTTCACAACAAGATTAAATAGTAGTTGTAACTACTTTGGTGATTGTACATGAGCCGAGCATCTCAGGAAAAATTATCTGAGCCTTTGATGAGCTTTTGAAGGAATGATTATACATCAGCAATGAATAGGTGCATAATGTAATTTTTGTTGCTTAATGTATGGAATTTTAGACTACTAAAGAAGCATAAGCAAGTGCATGAAATAAAGCCGTATCAAATCCACACTTTTCTTACTTAAAAGAGCTAAAGATATATAATTAAAAAATTAAATATTGATTACGGTAGTAATGATTGATAAGATGATCATCACAAACTTAAGTGTATCTCAACTATACTCACACGTGGTTCATCGCCAAAGGAATGCGACTTGGTAGCATAATTCCGATTCTCAAATAGATTGCCATAACCATCAATGCAATTGTCTTCCTTTGTTCCGGAGCTGGATTCATCAACAACTGCATCTGTATTTGTACATCTAAAATATTTTTCATCCCTTTACACCAAATCTAGAATTCCTGGATTTGTAGGAACAATTGCTTGCTTCAAGATTTACAGGAGTACAGGCACTGGCTGAACATCTTGCACCAGCCGGTGAAACATCCTACCGAACCAAAAGATCAAACTAGTTAGTTATCAACAGATGGAAAACGAAGTGATGGATTTGGTTGAAAGATGCTATCACCTGGAATTCATGAAAACGACTGCTTGAGCATTTTCTGGTTTTGTCTGCAACACAGCCAAAGAATAAGGTCAATGTCTATTTCTAATACATTTATGAGTATAGTAGAAAAAACCAATTATTTGCTCACATTCATCTGAAGTGGCAACGCCTTCTGCAGGGCACTTATGAGCTGTTTCACTGGAACAGTAAACCTCATCACCTTCACCTTCACCTTCATCATTAGAGAGGATAACACGAATACGACCAATCGTTAGGCTTCCAAACGATCTGGAAGTGCTTTGGGTTGACGATTCAGGGTGCTTGGTAGAAGCATTAGTTACAGCTACACCAGCAGTTCTCACTTTTGCTAAATTTCTTTTAGGTTGAAGAAGGGATATCAAAGGAGTAACTTCATCCAACTTATCTTGGTTGTCATTAAATATTGATTTTTTGGAATTCAATTTACTTTTCTCTGGTGAAAAGCCACTGTGAAACCTGTCATCTAGGGATAGATCATCCAACTCCGTTCCAGTTTCAGGACAGCAGTCCACTGCCATATCTTCAGCCTCCAGCTCTCTATTTTCTGACTGCTTTAGTTTGTCAATTAGCAATTGTGTCTTCCTATACAGCAACCAGAAATAACTTCAATGCACAATTTTACTTCTATGATTATTTAAAAAGAAAGAAATACAATGAAGTCGGCATTTGCAATTATGAGAATTTAAATGCAGTCTTTTCAGAGATTTTATTTTCTTTCCTTAACCAGTGTAAAGATGTTTCGGAATGAAATAAAATGTAGCTTGCCTGGCCTCTTCAGTGTTATCAAAGCGGATCATGTGGCTATAGTGCATATTTTCTAGAGCAGACAGCTGGACAGAAGCTTTGCATGAACAGCTATCCTGCAACGAAGAGTAACACCATGAGCACAGGTCATATGGATCTTCTCGAGAAAATACCATACTTGCAAATCTTGTATCAGCAGAAGAAGCATAGCAAATGAAGTACTTCAAAATGTATTCCTGTGAGATATTAACAAGTATAATCATGCAACAATTTGCCATCATCATTCATACCTAGTGCAATTAGGTCTCATCCATACTTCCAAGCTGCAAGCAAGCAGAAATACAGGCAAACTCAACAACCAAAGCATATTGTGGATAATATATACGGTAGAGATTTCATTTTCGTTGTGTCTTTTTGTGTACTTATGGTGGGGGAAGAAAGCAAAAACATGAAGAAGATTTTCATGAAGATAGATATCAGACACTATAGGGAAAAAGCACAAAACTAATTTATGACTACATTTGTGAGAAGTGCCTAGTAGTGAGAACTGCATACTTATTGAAGTAACATTTGTAAGAGGAACCAAATACTGCATAGTTCATTGCACAATAACAATGTACATGGTTATTGATCTCATCATTAATTGAAAATGCTTTATACTGAAGGCATTCCATTTAGAGCAATAGAAAAAGTAACTATAACAGTTACTTCCCTGTCCCCCTCTTTGAAAGCATCTAGAGCACCCCTCAAATCACCATAGGAATCCAAAACATCTCCAATGTTTATCTTTTCTAATGCTTGTCCCTGATACACTATCTTTTAGAAAAGAAATGTCCACCAGCTAAAGATGACTATGATATAGGGCACAAGATGAAATAATAATTTAGGTCACCTCCAAGTTGCCAATTGACTTGTAGGTTTCCCAGCTCTTTCTTAACCATTTAAGGGCTTTGGGGAATTTTCGAATCTTCTGGTATGACTCTCCGATGGCTAAAAATGAATCACTCAATTTCTCTTTGTCACAGAGCTCATTTGCTATCCTCTTCTTCTTCTTGCCATATTCACGAAGCTAATCACAAAATAAAATATGGGGCTTATGATTTTAATATATTAATTACTCAATAATGATAGAATATAATCTTGTCGAGATGTTCTCAAGGTTCCAGGAACATAAAAAGGAAATCTTAAAAAATTTTACCTTCGGATAAAGGGATGAAATTTTTGGCTAAGAACAAACTAGGAGCAGCAGAGTAAATAAAAGAAAGAATATAGAATATAAATGGTCAAGGCATACCTTTATCCATAAAAATATCGTCCTTGATTTCTCTACAAGACAATCGAGGGATGCATTCTGTTTCAAGAGAAACTTCCGTTCACCTGCCATGCCTCTAGCCATTTCTGTGTTCCGTTCTAGATTTTAAGATTCTGCTGCTCTTTCTTGAGTTCATCCAACACCTTCATTGCTTTCCTTACCGTTTCAATATTTGAATCAATTTGATCAGCTAACGCATCCTCATCTTCCAAGGATTTTTCCAAATCAAGCGCTTTTTGATAAGAAAATATGGCTTCATTGTACTTTTGATCTCTGTAATGCAACTCGCCAAGATTAATATAACCTTTTGCCTCCCCTTGCCGGTGCCCAATTTGCTTACAGATTATCATATCCTTTGAAATATGCTCCTGAGCTTTACCCCCATCTCCTTAGCTCTGTGTAAAGACTCCCCAGGTTATGATGAAGCCTACTGCGAGCATCATCATTCTCTATGACCTCTTCTTCATCGCATATCTGTAGTCATCTTGTAAGATATTTCTCAGCTTCATTATAGTTGACAATATCCATCTCAAGCATTCCAAGGTTATTATGGGAATCAATGTACTCCTTGAGGAAAGAACATTTGCTCGATGGCGGATTCTGCTTGAGAACTTGAGCAAGTTTCATGGCAGATTTGAAATACTTTTTGGCATTCCTAACTGAGTTCTGGTCGCCATCAGACAAACATATCATGGTAAGTTCGACCAAGCTGAGTCCTGGCTCTTTGTTGCTCAACGAGCTCATCTGCATCCTTAGCAAGCTCCAAATGCTTTTTCTGCCAGGTCGAAACAATGGAAATTCAACAGAGAAATATTGAAGTGCAGAAAATGAACAGTCAAAGAACATTGAGAGACTGCTTTGCAGTAATATAACTCCACACAACTTAGGAATTAGGTCGAAACAAAGCTTAGAGAAAGGAGCTTAAATATCCGAATTTAGTTAACAGAGGAAAGCAACTAAAGTTGGTTGACTAGAAAATCGTGAAAGCTTGACACCCATGTGTCCACTACCAGTGAAGCACAACTTAGATTAAAAAGTGAACAAATTCAAAGATAATACATGCTTCATCAATTTGTTCTTTTTAGATCATGTTAAGAAATGTGTGCTAATGGCAGACATTTGTAAATCAGCAGAAATTCAAATAAACTATTTTAGGTTTCATCATAACATCGTATTAATCACCAATGATATATTTCAAAATTGAATTTGACTTATCACAGGCACATACTTGAAACCACCGAGTGAAGGAAATTGTAGAAAGCCCCAATTAAAAATTAACGGATAACCAAATAGAAAATGCACCTACAATTAAATCCAATTTATAAAGTCGTTTTCCAAGAAAAAAAACCCAAAAGATCCCAATTACAATTATACCTCGCCTATCTGATATACAATTGAACAGGGTGTTATTCGTTGTCTTCAAAATCAAAACAACAAGAACAAAAATACAATACTGGAAATAAAATTCCAAAATTTTAAAGCTCATACCTGATAAATAAGGGCGTCCTGGTAGTGCTGAAGGCGGAGATAGACTTCGCCGAGGGACTGTCACGTCGGAAGCAGCTGCTTTTCCTGCAAGTACTTGACGGAGACATCGAAATCAACTCGTAGCCATCGAAGGGCCTCCACGTACTGACCGCGGTTCTTCAGTATGTCGCCAATCGCGTTGGCCCGCCGCGCCTCCTCCTGTCGGTTCCCCACCTCCGCCGCGCTCTTGTAAGCCCTCTTGGCCGCGCTCAACTGGTGGCTTGTTTCGTCTTTCTGTCGCATTTTATATTCAATCTACAATTACTGAAAGAAGGATTCAATCTGTTTTCTAACGGATTTTTGCAGCTGATCGTGAGATGAATATGGTGGCGGGATTTTGGAATGATAACTGTTCAAAAGTTGGAAATGCAAATCCCGCTAAAATAGGGTTCTGAAAATAAAAATTATAAAAGAGAAAGTAAATTATATGTTTACCCCATATCTATACAAATAGTACAAAGTTATCCTCTTTTAATTGATGGTTTACATACTAAGCAAATGTTTGATCCCATTATTTGTAAAATATTTATTTTTCTCTTATTTTTAACCACACATTTTTTAATAAAATAATATTACATGCAAACTCGAAATTTTTCCTTATTTTTTAACCACGCATTCTTCATTAAAATATTATTCCAAAGGGTAATTAGCACATAACGTCCCACATCTTTCATTGTTATTGTGAAAAACGTCACCACCTTTCATTTTTTGACATTTTCACTCTTATTTTAACATTTCATTGTGCAAAAGGTCATTTTCACATCTTTTCTCAATTAAAAATTATGAAATAACGAATATACCCCCCTCTTTAAATAAAACAAAATGAAAAATGAAAAAAAAAAACTAATTACAACCATATTCCCAATTTTTTAAAAATGCGCAAATAAATTACAAATAAATTATTAAAAGAGTAATAATACATAATGTTTCTATCTTTTATCGTTATTGCGAAAAAGTCAAAACATATACCTTTCTTCTTCTTTTTTTTTAACATTTTTATCCTTAATTACACATTTGATTACTCAAACCATTATTTCTATCCATTTCTATCCAATTTCTCAATAAAAAGCTATGAAATGAATAATATACTCTCCTATTTAAATAAAAAGCTAAAGAATTAATTAAAATCATAATCCCAATTTTTTTTAAAAGTGCAAACGAGTCATAATTAAATTTATTCAAAAATTAAAAAATATAAACGAGTCTCAAATAAATTATTAAAGAATTAGAAATTTAAAATATATTTTTATTTAAATATGAGGGTATATTCGTCATTTCATAACTTTTTATTGAGAAATTGGATGGAATTGGATATAAATGACGGTTTGCACAATCAAATGTGTAATTAAGGGTGAAAACGTCAAAAAAAATAAAAAGTATGGGCGTTTTTCGCAATAACGGTGAAAAATAGGGATATTATGTACTATTGCCCTTTTAATAATTTATTTGTGACTTATTTGCATTTAAAAAAAAAATGGGATTGTGGTTGTAATTAATTTTTTCCTTTTCCTTTTCCTTTTATTTAAAGAAATTGGTATATTTATCATTTCATAATTTTTAATTGAAAAAATATGTGAAAATGACTTTTTGCGCAATAAAAGATGAAAATGCCAAAAAATGAAAGGTATGAACATTTTCCAGAATAATAATAAAAGGTGAAGACGTTATATTCTAATTACTCTTATTCCAAAATACATTTTGAACAAAAAAAAGTGGCTCAAACATACTAAAAGTCATACCTCATTCCATGCAAAATCTAACCTTCTGCCATTGAAACTCCAAAAGATTATACTCAAACTCGAAATGGTTTACTAAGCACCATCACTTAAAATTAATTATCTACTTTTGGGGAAATTTATTGAGGTTTGAGGTCCATTAAATTTTAAAAAATTGGCACGAATAATCCCTATCATATGGTCCTTGTGCGCAAATGGTCCCTAACGTTTCATTCTCGACACTGACCCCTGATCGTATTGATCATGTGCAAAAGACTTTTTGAATGGTTTCCATCAATTCTTGCAGGTATACTTATATATTAAGCCCTTGTTTGACACCAATTTTTTGAGAATAATTTCATTTAGAATAGTGATTGATAGAAGAATGTGTGGTTAAAAAGTAATGAGGATTTTTGGGTTTATGTGTAATATTATTTTATTGATAGAATATGTGGTTGAAATGAAGAATGAGAAAAAAAATGAGAATGAGAACGAAAAAAAAATAAAAAAAAAGGTGTCAAACAAGGGCTAAATTTGGCAAATTTCTTAATTCCCATATTTATCTGAATGGTATTATATCTTTGTGACGATTGCTAACATTCGTCATAAACAATTCATCCTTGTTAAGAAAATTAAAATCGTCTGTAATTAAATAATGTCATTTAATTATAATATGGTGAACACCATTTTCTGTATTTGTTCAAACTTACTGTGTTGGGGCCGCTTCTTTATTTATTAATTTTTACCTTTTATTTTATTTTCTCCTAGTATATATTTTTGCAGCGTACTTTTATTGAAATTGGGGAATCAAAAAGAATTTTGACAACTTGAGACATTTTTCATTAAAAGAATAAAAAATTACAAGGTAAAACATTAGCAATGTTGATGACAAAGCGCTGTTCAGATCGTACAACTGAAGTCTCGATCATTGGTATGAGTTCGAAGCACCTTTGAGATGATAAGAGTTAATTTCTAAAAAGTGAGATAATGCCAAAAACTTTTAAAATATAAATACTCTACTGAAGTACACAATTTTCTCTTCTTTTTGCATACTCAAGGAGTATAAATGAATCATTTTTTCACAATATTGGTCTTAAGATACATATTGATGTCTCGTTTCACAAAAATCACTATTTGAAAATACATTTTTCCCAAAAAATTCATTTTAATTACTGTTAAATAAGGGCAAAAGTTAGTGAAATATGTGGTTCAAAAATTGATAAAAATTATGGATCCCGTAAAATGTATAATTGAAAATAAGTTTTAAAAAGTGTGAATTTAAGAAATTAAGACAAAACAAGACTAAATAGATAAATATTATTAAGGGCTTGTTTGAGCCGCATTTTTTTTCAAAAAAATGTATTTTGTAAATAGTGTTTATGATGAATGTGCTGTTAAAAAATATGGAAAAATTTTGGGTTTGCATGTAATATTTTTTATTGAAGAATGTGTAGTTGAAATTGTATCACATCACTGTTCAAAAATACATTTTAATAAAAAAAAAATTGGGTTCAAACAAGGGCTAAGTGTCTTTTATTAAAATAGGAATAGCCACTGCTTTGAATGGATTAAAATCTAAATTTTAATCTAAATCAAAGTTAACAATTAATTTTAAAGATTTTGCTACTTGTACATAAAAAATATATATAATGGATTAAATGATATGATGTGGAGGGAAAGAAATTTGATGAAAAAATTGATTGTATTTTAAACTGACAAATGATAAAGTGTCTGTGTCATTATGTAATCTAATATATAAATATTGATGTACATGTAGTAAAATCCTAATTTTAATCACATATTTTGTAGGACTGAAACTTTTCAACAACATATTTTATCAAAATATATTAAAAATCTGATTTTAATTTTCACAAAACAAGGGCATATTTTTAGAGTGTGTTTGATTGACTTTATTTTCCATAAAAATATCATTTTTACCCAAATTCCTACTTTTTGGATGTTTAATTGACAATTTTTTCATGAAAAATAATTTTCAACTTTTGATAACGTGATCATATTTTTATCAAAAATAAGGAAAACATTTTCTTTAGGAAGTGACTGTTCTTATTTTTCAGGTAATTCACTCACTCTCTCTCATTTATTCACTAATTAAAAAAAAATGGACAAGTATAATATTTTTTAAGTTGAAAATAAATCAATTAAACACATTTAATTAATAATTTACATACAAATAAGTTTTAGGTAATTGAATTGTTTATAATTTATTTTCTTTTTATACAAATTTCATGTTCGTAATCAAACGCATCCTTAAAGGCAAGAATGAAGGCAAATCATCCAAAAGAACTTTTTGCGCACAGAAAAACAGGTTGAGAAGGTCAGCTCGAGAAAAGAAGATTAGAGACCACTTGCTCACAAGGGTCATATGTTAAAGTACATTTTATGTCATTTTCCCTTATATTTATAAATCTATCTTTAGATTTCTTGTCGATAACAAAATTAAGGTATAAAAATACAGACATAATGTTTTCAATCAGATGTAGCCTTTGGTTTTTTCATGTTGTCAAAGAGCTGAATAATGATTTTTCGTGTTGAAGAGGGCACTATTGCTCCGTTATTTTCTTTTGGTAGCGTACTCAATCAAAAAGGTGATTTTCTCCCTACTACGGATCCCATACTACCCCCATAAACTGAAAATCCATAACCCCAATTGCTATAGGAATACCATTTAGTTGACCTATGCCTGTTTGAATAGCCTCGGTTAATCCTGTCTTTCTTTAATAAGAATCAATACGATCTTTATAAGGCTCCTCCTCCGAATGAAATCCAATGGGATCCAGAAAAACCATGTCTTCATCCAAAGGATGCCAAGTACTGGGATCAATCGAAAGTCCCTGTTTTATCCCCCAGAAGCAGTCCACCTTTTCTTCCCTAGAAGCCGCTCACTATGTGTGAATAAATCAATTCCAAATGGCTACCAGCCTCTCTCTTTTTTTTCTTCATTGTAGGTATAATATATATATATATATCAAGGCAAACATGTCTCTTTTCTAAATTTCAGCCCAATTTTCTCGTTGTTTATATATTTAATCTCAAGTCGCCAAATTTTGTATCAATTAGAAGTTCAAATTGAGGCTCAATTAATTAATGCTTGCTTCCAAGTCTCATACTATGAAGTTTTCCATTTTTTTCGCTATTTTGCATTATTTTCTTCAATTCTTCATTAAATATAAAGTTTTACCTACATAATACAATATAACATAAATTAAGTAAAATTGTATTAAAAAAATAATAAAATATCATGATTTAGAGCCTCGAATAAGTATAAAAACTACACTCATCACAACCCCAAACTTGATTTTTTATTTGTCCTCAAATAAAACTAAAATTTAATAAACACACATACATACAGTGCTAATTACCTAATTGATGACCAGTCAATCAAGTAAAAAAAGATTTAGCTAGCTAACCTGACTTTTTATCTCATGATTGAAATAATAATATTAAATCTAATCACATCTTCAAAATCACAATACAAAATTAAAATCTACTTTTCCAATGTAAAATCGACGTGTGTGTGTGAAGAATTAAGTATAGTATTATGAATTTATAAATTATTTCAATTCCCAACCCTTAATGGTCAAATATATTCTTTCATTACTTATAAAATTCACATACCCCCAAACTTATT